>CM033465.1:4147084-4219365 GCA_019425755.1 Amaranthus cruentus | reverse complement strand
ATGAAGATGATGATGGTGATGATGATGATGATGAAGGTGATGATGATCATCATCATCATGATGAAAATGATAATAATGATAATGATGATGATGAGGATGATGATGTTGATGATGATGATGAAGATGATGATGATCATGATGATGATGATGATTATGAAGATGATAATAATGATGATGATGATAATGATGATGAAGATGATGATGATGATGATGATGATGATGATGGTGATGATGAAGATGAAGATGATCACGATTATGATGATGATGATGTTGATGATGGTGGTGATGATAAATGAACAAAGAATAGTTGCTCATTTGAAAAATGAGATGGTCTCATATACAACACTATATATATATACTATATATACATACATATATAATATATATATATATATATATATATATATATATATATATATATATATATATATAATATATATATATGTATATATATACATATATAATATACATATATATATATATATATATATATATATATATATATATATATATATATTCAAAACTGATTAAGATGGTGGAAGATGTGTGTCGCTCCTTCATTTGGACAGGTAAGGAGGGTTTATCCAGGAAAGCTGCAGTGGCGTGGAGCCAAATGGTCTTGCCTTACTCTAAAGGAGGGCTAAATTTACGGGATATGTATTCGTGGAACAAAGCTGCTATGTTGAAACACCTGTGGAACATCGCTCAGAAAAAAGACAATCTCTGGGTTAAATGGGTGCACAGTTACTATATGAAGAATCAAGATGTACATGAGGTGAGGGTCTCAATCCACGCATCCTGGAGCTTTAAGAAAATCATCAAACAGAGAGAGATTGTGGATAGGCTTGGCGGCTGGGATATAGTAACCAAAGGAGAGACTTTCACTATTGGGAAGGCATATGAGGCGCTCATCGCGGATATTCCCCTTGTCCCTTGGGGGAACATCATGATCAAAAATGTCGCCAGTCCGGGAGCGAAATTCATCACATGGCTTGCTGTTCAGAACAGGTTAGCAACGAAAGATAGAATTGGCAAATGGATGGATCTTCCAGATGAAGAGTGTGTTCTATGCCAGGGGGAAAGGGAAACTGCCTATCATCTCCTGTTCGAGTGTCAGTTCGCCCGGGAAGCAAGACTTAGGCTTTTCAATTTCCTTCCTCGAAGACTAGACGACAACAACTTCCCAGATGAGATTCTTTGGATGACCAGAATCAACAAAAAGAAAACGGACCGAGCGAAGCTGATCGTCGGACTATGGACGGAAATGATTTACAGCATTTGGATGCAACGAAACAGGAGGATTTTTGACAACCACACTAGGAATATGAAGGAGATGATTGATTGTATAGTTTTTAGAATAGCTGGGAGAGTTAACAATAGAATGAGAGAGATGCTTGTCATCTAGAGTGGTTTCTCGTTTGGGGTTTTTGAGCCCTCGCTCTTATTTTTGTCATGAGCGGTGGCGTTTTTGGTGGCTCGGGCTGGCAGTCTCCTTTGTATCTATTTTTTTGGTATATAATTCAAATCATTTGGCAATATATATATATATATATATATATATATATATATATATATATATATATATATATATATATATATATATATATATATATATATATATATATATATATATATATATATATATATATATATATATATATATATATTTATATATATATATATATATATATATATATATAACGCATACCTCATAAACGTCAACAACTTAACCCTAGTTAGGTTAATTTCAACAACTTAACGGATTTTTAACGGAACTTAAAAAGGTCACGGTTGTAATTACCTTAAACGTCAGGGGTGCCATTGGAAAAAAAAAAAGTTTATACACCATTGATAATAACGCATACCTCAGGGGCACCAATGATAATTTCCCTTTTATTTATTAAATAAGTATTATTGATAATAACGCATACCTCAGGGGCACCAATGATAAACCGAGGTATTTTCTAAACTTCACTCGTTTTAAATTAAAAAAAATAAAAATAAATTAAAAAAAAAGGGAAAGAGGGCTACTCGCACAAAACAGGTCGGGGAACCATGGCACCCTCACACAAAAGGGCACCAATGATAAACCGAGTTTTTTTTTAGCAGTGTGCAGATGTGTTTCAGATGGAAGTGCCGTAGTCCAAAGACCTATTTTGTGCGAGTGGTGCATTTCCCTTTTATTTATTTATTTATTTAATAATAATAATTGTGTAATAATGTTAATGTTAATTTAAATTATTTATTTATATTGTTATTTTATTTTTATTAATTAAAATTAAATTTTAATATTATTTGTTTATTTATGTAGTTATTTTAATTATCATTTAATGAATTTGTATTTATTTTAATTAGTTATTATTTAATTAAATTGTAGTTATTTTATTTAGCTCTAGACCGACTTTACTTAGGGGGGACCCCCATGAAAGAGGGGTTACGGGTTCTGCTAGGAAGGATAGGCAGGAAGAGGCGGCCAGATATAGTTAGGCCCATCGTTCGAGTACGTTGGAACAAGTGCGTACTTGATTTGAGCATCAGATGAGCTTGTGTAGTAATACGCTTGGCTCGGGGATGATTATCGACTACGCCGAGATCCGTTGAGGAAGAGTCTGTTGGGGAGCCTGTTGGTTGGATTCCAGTTAGGGGGGCTACTGGTCAGTTTAAGCGTAAAGTTCATAGCTCGGCTGGCCATTCTGATCAGGCTGGAGGCAGCCAGGTTGAGGATGCGGCTCCACGAAGGCGGAGGCGCTAGTATCCATCGAGCGCGCGATCGGATCACCGCGTCCGAGGGCCGATCGATACCGCTTGATACCCAGCTACGGGGGGCACATAGCGAGGGTTATTTCTGAGGGATTGGAGCGTACCCCTCCGGTTTTGGAGTGTCGGCTTAGGAAGAGGACGGTGGATGCGATCATCAGACTGCAGGACATGTCTAATGAGCTGTACCAGGTTTTACCTGCGAGTTCCCTAGGCCGTTTGCAGTACATTATGCACCAGCACATTGACAGTGCTCTTATATCGACCTTTGTGGAGAGGTGGCAGCCGGATACCAACACCTTCCACATGCCGTGGGGGAAGATGACGATTATGTTGCACGACGTGCAACGCATTTTAGGTCTTGGTCTGAATGGTGCTTTGCCTGCTGATCCTGCTGATGGGGAGTGGAAGATGGCCCTGGCCGGTTTGTTTGGGGAGCCGGTGGCTGAGCTGCGGAGAAAGGGGTATTTTAAAGACGGTAGCATTAACGTTAGTGACATGTTACAGCTGTGCCACCGTTCTCAGGCGTTGGAAACGCAGAGTACTGCCTACTACATGTCTATTGTGGGCTCGACAGTGCTGGTCGATAAGACCAGAATTGGGATGCGACCGTACCCTATTATTGCTGTTAATGCCGATCAGTCTATTCCAATGTGCAATTCTACTGCGATACTGTCGTTCGAAATCTCTACATGTGGGTTCAGCTGCATCTCTCCAATTGTCCTGAATTGGCGGAAGTGGAGATGTATCATCGTTCATTAATAGTTGAACATAATGATTTTGGTTCACCCAAAGAATATGTACAAGTTTATTTACGCCATGAGCTCCCCCTGTTCTTCTAAGTGGAAGAATTAACCAATTCCTATAAGAATTACAGTCGGCAGAACCATAATACGCAATGACGATATTGAGAAACGTTGCTGCAGCATACAAATTTATAGCGTCCATCCAATGATCGAAACTAGCTGGTCCATTTACATGTCCACCAATCCTGTTGATTACATATTCCCCCAAATCCAACATCCGGTTGCGCTCCATCGTCAACATTTTTAACGCATAAATGGAAACTTTACGATATAACAGTTTATAAGTACGAAGTCGACTATTCCTTGGAACTGATGACAACGATTCCTGCAGAGCCTGTCGTATCCTGGTCTGCTGATTTGTTATCTGTTCGTGTGCCCTTTTGAATAGGGTATCAAATGAGCTGTTGCCACTACCGAGATAGTACTTGAATGAAGAGTGTTGGCTTTCAACTCTATTGGTAGGCTGGTTACCAAAGTGCATACAGTCATTCGTCCACGCACGAACAAATTTTTGTCTGAGGGGAATCCATGTCCCAACCAAATACCGCACAACCCTTTTGTTCCGTGTTGACCAAGTAGATTCAATCGCATCCCACCTTTTCTCGAATTCACCAATGGTCAAACTGTTAACCAAAGGGTTCCATTTCGTTTGTTTGAAAACCTGGCCCTGTTGGTTTTTCTTCCCACCGCATAATTTCTCTACCATGTTCTCTACATCATTTCCAATATGCCATACGCATAGTAAATGACGTACCTCTACATTAAACAAAAGATTAAAATTAATATATATATGGTAAGTAAATCAATCGACATTAACGTATCAATATGTAGAAGTTTACTTGGATAGACATCACGAATAGCTGCGGACAAACCCTCATCCCTGTCGGTTACAATAACATTAGGCACCTGTACTGTACCAAATATATCCCTCAGTCTCTCCAACACCCAAGAATAAGACATGGCCGCCTCATCTCGCATCAAGCAGAACGCAACCAAGAAGTTGTGATTGGTTGGCGCCATTCCTATTATTTCACAAAGGGGCCACTTAGGCTTATTCGTCTTATACGTTGTGTCTATCAGCACAACATGGGGCCACGTACGTATCATCTGAATGGATATGGGGTTTGCGATTAATAGCCTACACTACTGCCCCTCACCATCCAAATCTGTCCAAACAACATAATTATTTTCTGTGGCCAAATAGAGACAGTGTTGAAGAGGAGTCCTACCATCCATCTCTTCCCTCCTCAATGCCTGTCTTATATTATAAATTTGATTCATACTAGGATAAAAATCAGGGAAGTTCCTTCTAATTGACGACATAATGAAGGCTGGTTGCATGCCAGTTGAAGTTAGATCCTGTATATGTTGTCTAATATCTACGTTCATCCTAGTTGTTCTTACTTGGCCTTCTCTATATACAAAGAACTAGTGGTTATATCTGCCTTTTTCGCCTGGACACACTCTTATCGTCCAAGGTCTTTCTCTTGGATTACGGCTAGTTCCTACAATCATAAATTTGCAACCACACGCACTACTTCTAGTACCAGGTCTAGCAGCATTATCTAGGTTATTCACATCACCCCTAATATTAGCATATCTATGACACCGTAAGTACAAACTAACTCTTGTGCGTCCTTCCTTACGTTTATAAGAAGTACGTGTGAATTGAAAGCCAATTTCTATTGCTATCTCATCAGCCCATCTATGTAATTTATCTACGGAATCAAATTCTCTATCCGTAACAAATCTATCAGAGTAATCTATGTTATCACCTAAGTTTTCAAAGTCCTGCAAATATAAATTACAACTTCAACATAATTACATAAATACATATAAAACAACACAATTAATAATTTAAAACACATAAAATAAATAAATAATTTAATTAATAATAGCAAAATAATAAATAAATAATTTAATTAATAATAATAACAAATTAATAAATAATTAAATAATAACAAAAATTAATAATAATAAAATAATAATAACAATTATTAATATTAAAAAATTTCAAAAAAAAAAAATATGAGTCACTCGCACAAAATAGGTCATTAGACCGTGGCACACTCGCACAATTTAGGTCATTTGCACCGTGGTCCACTCGCGTAATTTAGGTCTTTGCACCCGTGGTCGACTCGCACATTTTAGGTAGTTGCACCCGTGGTCCATTCGCAGTTTTTGTGCGTGGGTACCGCGGTGACCAGACCTAAAATGTGCGAGGCAGCCACGGTTCAAATGACGTATTTTGTGCGAGTTTATTTATTTATTTTTTTTGAAAAAATTCGAATCGATTAATAAATTACCGAGTCGTTTTCATGCTCGTTTTGGTTCGCCATTGTTGTTCGATTGTTAATTTTAAGTTCTTCTACTTCAGAGATTTTTTTAAGAGATTTTTAGAGAGATATTAGAGTTTTTGAGTTCGAAAATAATGAGGGGCAATAATGTAAAATTCAATATATAGGGGTGGCGATAAAATGAAAAGGGTGGCGAACTATAACAACTCCCAAATCTATGGGCCCACCCATGAGGCATGGAATGATTTTGACGGCAGCACTTTGAAGAAATATTGTGGGCCAGAGTGGTCTAGAGTTTTCTCTTGACTAAAATGACTTTGTCAATGAAGTATTTGTCCGAATAAACACCGTTTGTTCGGATAACGTGAGTGATTGAGGATTTAGACTTCGCCTTCGATTATTATCTTTGAAAACTCCAATTTCAATAGATTTTCAATTGCAAATTAGAAGTTCTTTTCAACATGTTAGAAATTAGTAACGCCTCTTTTTATTTATCCTAATAGTCTCTTTTGACCCGACACATTTGTCAATGTAATAATATTTCCTTGTTAATATCTCTAATTGTCTATAATTTAAAATTATAAAAAGTTGATATTAATGATATTTGCATTAAAATGAATCAAACAAGATTTCACTTGACAATATTATAACTTATAAATTAAGAATAAAATACAAATTAAGAGTGATTGATGAATAGTGTTAAAATTCAAATGAGACTAATACGATGAATAGGAGGGAGTATTTTATTTTTGAAACCAAATTGTAAATTAGTGAATCATAACTTAAAATTTTAACAGTAATATATATAAAAATGATCAAATCTAAAATTATTTAATGATTTTGGGTTATATTCCACGAATTCAAATCCAATCGTTTGTATTGAAGAACATAAAAAATGAGAGTTCGATTAGGGGTATCTTATTGGAAGGGATTTCATTGGGCATATTATAATTTTGTGTGGAAGATTTGATTATGGGGTGAGGAGAATGGAGTTCGACTGCTACTTCCTCCGGTTCATACTACTTAATATTTGCTACTGATTATGACATTTTCCCACACAATATGTCACACTCAATAGCAAGTATTATGGAACGGATGAAGTATATTCTACGTTGGCGCATGATCGGGTGATCACCGCCCATATAGTTGCTAGATGGAAGACGAATTAGAACAATGAGAAACTTTGTATGCCCCCGTTTCTCGAGTGTCTGCAGACACTTGAGGAACTCAATTTGCTTTAATATATGTTATTAGGTGACCTTAAAAAAAAAAAAAGCTAACTCCGTCAGAAAAATTGATGAGCACATGATTACATATAGGTGCGGAAGTATGCTACTCAAATTAATTGTGCTTTGGTGGAAGATCTTTTTTTGATCAAATATACTATAAATAATTATTTGATAATTTAAAGAAGAAAAAATTATCTAAAATAATCCAATATCTTTTATGATTTCTACCATACTCATACTTATTGATTAACCATGAATAATTCCAACTTAAAGGCGTATTTGCCTAGAATAAACTTGGGTAACCCGATTACTTGTTATAGTAGATAATTCACACAAAAAATAAATTGAATATTAATTAAAATTAGAGAAATTTTTTTAAAAATTTACATAAAAATTCTAAATAATAAAAAAATCATAAATTTTTTATGAACATTTTTTTGACATTTTATTTTAATTTATCTTTTTTTAAAAAAATAAAACTTGCTATAGAAAATCATTCGATCACCGAGTTTACTTTAGGAAAATACTCCTTAAAGTTGGGATTATTCCTAGTTAATCAATAAATGAGATTATTATAGAAAAATCAAAAATAAGTTGGATTATTCTAGTTATTGTTTCCTTTAAAACAATTATTATATTTCAAAGCAGGCAAATCATAAGTTAGGTTTGAGTTTGGCATGTCTCGAATTCATACCCATGTCTAAACTCATGAAATAAACTTAAAACTATCATATCTGATGGGTTTTATATTTCTAAATGGAATTTTAATAAGTCTTAATTTACTTGTTCTTAGTCTACTTTACAATTTTAAAGTCAAAGCAAATTTAAATTAAGTTTAAACACTGAGTTTACGTCTTGACATAAAACTAAATACACTATAAATATAGGTGTAAAATAAAATGAGTATGAAATTATTTATAAGTTAATCATGTCATTGAGTTTAGTTTGGGTCGAATTAAAAATAAATTTGAGTTAAAGGTCTTTGAACTAGACCCACACATTCATATCCATTTATTTTTTTAACGTGAAATTAGACTCATCCGTCTCAAAAAACTAAACTTCAACGTTTAAATTATTATTAATCCTCTATTAAATGTACTAATGAATATTTCTCAAAAAAAAATGTACTAATGAATAGGGCCGAACAAAGTTTGGTCTCAACTGTAAATCAAACCGGAATTTTAGTATTAGGTCTGGTCTACAGTTTAAATGATTTGGGCTATTTTTTTTCAAATTGAATTATGGTTTACGGTCTGGTCTCAGTTTTTTTATTTTTTAGACCAGATCGGACCACAAACCATAATATAGTCGAAAATCATAATTTTGTATTTAAAAAATTAAGTTGCTATCTAGATATTTTAAGATGTAGTTATTTTTATATAGTAATAATGATGTTGATGTTATCAACTAATTATAAATTATTATATTTATTAATTTTAGGGGTGAAATATTTGCATAAATACATGTATTAATTTGAAGTTAAAAAAACCGTAGACCAGACCAGACCGTTCTAAAACGATTTGGTCCGGTTCGGTCTGAAAATTTTCAGACCGAAATTTCTGGTTTGGTCTGATTTTAATGTCAAACCAGACCAAACTGGACCGTGTTAACCCCTACTAATGAATCTTCTTTACAATTCAATTTTATTTCAATTAAAACATATATACCACTTATATTACTAAAAAAAATAAATACTTCTTAATTAATAATCGTGATTTGTAAATCAACACAAAAAGACAAAAATAATTATAATAAAATAAACAAAATAAAAAAAATTTAATTTATTTACAAAATTCTCATTCTATCAAATCCCACAAGATAAAAATTATTTGTCGACTTTAAAAGGAGTACGACTATGAATTATTTGTCAATTTACTATATTCAAACCCTGCCTTTAAACGGGATATTGAATATGATGATAATGATTTAAAAATCACCCTTATTTATTTATCACAAATTCTTGTGAGAGACGGTCTTTATGAGAGACCATCTCTAATTGAACTGGCCCACCAGGGAAAATGTAGAGTAAAAGTAGATATTAAATTTTAATGGGCCGGGCCTGAAAGACGTCTTTCAGAAAGACGGTCTCTCAGGTAGGGCTGTAAAAAATTGACCTAACCTGTAATACCGTCCGAAATCGACCTGTATCCGACCCGTTGGTTGACCCGAGGTGTAGTGACCTATAACCGATCGAAACTCGACCTAATGTTGACCCGTAACCCGACATGTACCCGATTATTTTAGCTCAATAACCGACCGGTACCCGACTCGAGAACAACCGACACCCGAGATTGACCCGACAATGTGGTTAACCGAACTCGATTTGCACCCGACCTGTTACAACTCGAACCCGTCATTAACCCGATAGGTACTCGACATAATCCCACCCAAAATGACCCATAATCAACACTCGAGATTAACCTGACAATGTGATTAAGCGAGATAATTTAATTTAACCATATCAAGTTTAATTCAATTATAATAAGTTTGATTGAATTGAATCAAGTTTAGTTTAGCTAAAGTTGAACAATAAATGCAGTCCAGAAATCGAATCTTATCGACTTTATCTTTGGTTAAACCAAATTTGTCTATAAACCGACAACTTAATTAACCGACTATAACTCTTCATTCTCCAATCACAAACGATTTTAACATAAATTAATTATATAATAACCATAATTTTCATTCGACATAAAATTCACATGAATTGGATTTTAATCAACCCGAATCCTAAGAATAACTAAATGCACAACTCAAAAATCCAATATGAAGTCAACCCGAACCAAAATAATTTGAATTAACATTAACCTAAAACAAAAAATGACCCGACCCATAGTCTAATGGAACTCGATTCGACCTGCAGCATAACCGATTTGGATCTGAATTGTATTAACCGAACCCGATACAAATCCGAACTAAAATGGGTATGACTCGAAACCGAAACCGACCCAGTGAGGTATCAACCCGATATTGACCTGTAACCGAATCGACCCGATTCAAAGTGCTAAATTACATGAAAAAACCTAAACCCGAGAATATCCGAACCAGATGAAATCCGATCCAAAACCCGACCGAGTAACCGAATATACAACCCTACTCTCAGGAGACTAGCTCTTTATTTATTTAGACTTTGTAAAAAAAATTGAACCAAATGTCGGTCTAGGTTTATCCCTCAATTTATTCCACCCTCATCAAGCAATTTTTGGGAAGGTAATTGACCCAAAAGTTGGGCACAAAGTTATAAATTTCTTTCTGCCCACACGTGTCGCTCAATATTCCGTCCACTACATAATTAATTGAAATTAAAATACTCCCTCCCTCGTTATGAATGTGTAGCATTTTTTGTTTTTGTTCGTCCCATTTAAATTATAGCATTTTAATTTTTAGACTATGGCCCATCATTTTTTTTTGATCTCTCATCTATACGTTTTAACACTCTTTTAATTTCATCGACACAATTAATTCTTTCTCTTCATTTATTACCACCTTCTTAATTCTCACCATTTTTCTCTTTGCTACTATCTCATAGGGACGGAGGGAGTAAGTCCCTAATATTTTTTTTATATGAATAAATTGATGGGCATTGGTGGTGCTTGACTCTGGATCTTGAGGTCAGTTTTCTAGATTTCTCTATCATACAGTTCCAGGTACTATCTTCTAGCAACTCTTTATTTTTCTCTTTTTCATCCACAAAGTCAAACTTTTGATTATTAACATTTGATTTTGCATGTTTGTTCATACTTATCTCATAGGAATTTGTCCTATTTGTTTGAATTTTTCTATATAGATCCATAAGTTAATCAAGTACAATTTCCAAACCCTGTTTTATTTGGTGATGTATCCTGTTGTTATTGATCCTCAATTAGTAAGTTTGAGCCATAAACTCAATATTAACCCTGAATTGCTTTCAAATTTTGGTAATGGAATCACCCAAGATGAGATCTTTGGAAATGGAATCACTCATAATGAAATCTTTAGAAATGGATTGACCCAAGATGAGATTTTCAGAAATGGATTTACCCAAGATGACATCTTTGGAAATGGAATAACCCAAGATGTAATTTTTGGAAATGGAATGACCCAAGATGGAGTCTTTGGAAATGGAATTACCCAAGATGAAATCTTTCAAAATGGAATGACCCAAGATGAGATCTTTGGGAATGGAATGACCCAAGATGAGATTTTTCAAAACCATAATACAGTTTATAACAAAACCCAATCTGTTGAATTTAGTGAAAGTTGCATAAGCCCAGATTCAGTAGATGTGCCTGATTTTTCTGATGCATGCATAAAGTTTTTGAGTGATATTTTAGAAGAAGATTTGGATGAAATTCCTGCTACTGTACATGATTTCAGGGCTCTTCAAGCTACTGAAAAATCTTTGTATGATGCTCTAGGAGAGGAATATTCATCTTCTGATAATCCCACATCCTCTTTTGAACACAGTATTGAGAGTCCAGATGATAATGGGGTTGATGGTTATTTCTTAAGTAACACTCCTAGTTTTGAATCCAATTGGGTGCAAAACCAAATACAATTAGAGCCTGTTATAAACTTGAGTGATCATTCTAATTCGAATTCGGAAGTGAAACCCCAATCCTCAGGTTCAACCAATAGTGATGGTTGCATAGATGGGTTAGCTACTTCTACTTCTAGTACATTGACATCCATAGCCCAAGCGAAAGTCGATAATGGGGTTAGTCAATCAAGGAAGAAGAAAAACCAACGAAGAGACGATGGTGATAATGATGGAGGAAGAAGTAACAAACAGCAAGCTTCTTCTAATGAGGATTATGTTGAGATGAGACAGTATGATGATATACTTTTATGCAGGGAAGATAAATATGATCTTACTAATTGTGATAAAGAAGTGAACAAGAAGTCGCAGGGAAAGGATACGAAGAGTAAAACGAGTCGTGGGAAGAAGCAGAATAATGCGGTTGAAGAGGTGGATTTGAGGACTCTTCTCACTCATTGTGCTCAAGCCGTTGCGAGCTTTGATCTTAGAGCTGCCAATGAGAGGCTTAAGCAAATTAGGTTGCATTCTTCACCTTATGGTGATAGCATTCAGAGGCTTGCCCATTATTTTGCTAATGGTCTTGAGGCGCGCTTAGCTGGTACAGGTTCCACTGTATCTGGTAATATTGTCGATGCACGAATGTCATCATCAGATTTCTTAAAAGCTTATAGGGTATATGTTTCAACGATTCCTTGGCATCGAATGTCTTATTTCCTGGCCAACAATGCCATCATCAAGCTGGCTGAGAAAGCAACGAGAATCCACATAGTCGATTTTGGTGTGTTATTGGGTTTGCAATGGCCTTGTCTCATACAAAATCTTGCAAAAAGATCCAATGGCCCACCTAGACTCCGGATAACAGGAATTGACTACCCCCAGCAAGGGTTTCGGCCAGCAGAAAGGGTTGAGGCAACCGGGCGTCGTTTGGCAGGTTATTGTGAGAGATTCAATGTGCCTTTTCAGTATCAGGCCATTGCAAATAAATGGGACTGCATAAAGCCGGAGGATATAAATATTGAAGACGATGAGCTGGTGATCGTCAACTGTATGTTCCGTTCTGGAACACTACTTGATGAAACAGTCGAGGTGGACAGTCAAAAGGATGCTTTCTTGCGGTTAATTAAACAGCTGAATCCTTCCCTTTTTATACATGGAATTGTGAATGGAACGTACAATGCTCCGTTCTTCATCACCCGTTTCAGAGAGGCACTCTTCCACTTCTCGTCTGTATTTGATATCTTTGAAGAAACAAACCCGCGTGAAGAACATGAGCGGCTGCTGATTGAAAGTGAGTTGAATGCTAGAGAAGCTTTGAATGTGATCGCGTGTGAGGGCGCTGAGAGGATTCAGAGGCCTGAAACATACAAGCAGTGGCAAGCAAGGACAGTAAGGGCAGGATTCAAGCAGCTTCCTTTGGATAGGAATCTTTTGGGTAAAGCAAAGGCTATGGTGAAAGCTAATTACCATAAGGATTTTGTGGTGGACGAGATTCGAAATTGGATGCTGCAAGGCTGGAAAGGCAAAACTATTTTTGCTCTTTCCTTTTGGCAATCTTGAGACATTGGACAACCACAGCTGCTTAGACTCTTTACTTTACCTCAAGGATCCGTATTGGGTCCTGGACTCTCGGTCATGGATACGACACTTGGATACTTGCAGTGGCTCAAAAGCTTCAGATTTTCTCATAAAATAGCTGGCACTAGTATACAGAGTCTGAATAACATAGTTGACAACACTACCTTTATAACTCAAGCTTTTGTAAAATAGAAGTATATCTTGGTCCTGCTTCATCCCTTGCCCCCAAGTTTTCTAATTCAGGAATCTGAATTTTGTGACTGATACATGTATTTTTTTTTTGTCTCTAATAAAACCAGTTGTGAACTTTTTTCCTTTATTATCTTTTTGCTGTTTATGGGGTGTTTGGCAATTGACTGTTGGCAGTTGGTTGTTGGCTTGATTGACCAAGTGGAAATGTTGTCTGTTTATGTTGGCTTTTAAGTTAGCTATTTATGAAAATGTTTGGTAAATTTGAGTATTGGTTGTTGGCTGTTTATTAGAGAAAAAGTGGGCCAACAAGCCACAAGTCAACCAAAAAAGCTAGTTGGACAACTTTTTCATTTTGGCTTACAAGCTTTACCAAACACCTTTTTTGGCTGTGACCAACCAATTGGCTGTGACCAACCAACAAGCCAAAAGCCAACCAAAAAGCTAAAAACCAAACACCCTATGTGTTTCATTGATAAAATGGTGCTCTATGTGTTTCATTGATAAAATGGTGCTTGGTTTAGAATTTGGGTGCTAAAGTAATCTCAGGATCAGCTACAACATTTCTGGTTTATGATGATTCTTTTTAGTCTTCAATCTGAAATGATTGGTCAATGAAATAATTAACAGAAGATAGGAAACTAGTATGAGTGCATAGGGTTATATGTCCGCAAATTTACCTGTAGATGTAAAGCTGTTAATGCTCCGAGTACAACAGGAAATTTGCCCGGCGAGAAATGCATATCTGCTCAGGTAATGCTACTTTTGTCTGGCAGTTTGTCAATGGTGAGAATGATTCAAATAGCTTGCTTGATCATTCTGAGAATTTGGTATGAACCCATGATTGTGGCTTGTTGACATGAAGGCACTACTCTTGACTCTTGATACTGACTGCAGCTGCTTGAACTTGTTACTTGTTCTCATCTCAAAAAGGTTTTATCTTTTTCTACCCTGAAATCTGTATATGTGCAAAGTAAGCTTCAGTTATCTCAACCTAAGGCAGCTCTGCAGAGTGCTGCTTGATTGTTTTGCATAGGTAGAGATTGATTCATATAGCATATGCTTCGCGCATGTGTAATTAATAATCGAATTACAATGACAAACTCAATGATTTGGGATTTAAATTACACCTATTCATATTTAATTAGGCTGATTAAACTAGCCGTCAAAATTCTACCAAAATGTAAGACTCTTGAGCTTAATTCCTAATCCTCGACCAAAGTAACAGGCTCGGGTATAAGAATGTATGAACCAAAGTCTAAAACTAAGAAGTTTTAGTTAAACCAAGTACAACTGGTTCATGGGCCAAAGAGCTTTTACTTGAGCTTGATTTCTCACCATAAGAGCTCTAAGTGGGCTGCTTCATCTTGGATCAATGCTTTGAGATGCTCAAATTGCCATTTTCGTCTTCCATGCGTTCGTCCAATTAACACAAATTCTTACTTGAGATCGTCTTTTGTAAAGACGAATTTCAAAAGCCCTGTCCAATTCTAAATATATATTATCAGTTGGTCTTGGGCGAGACCGTCTCATTCTGAGACGGCCCAGCCCAACTTCAATTGCAATTAAAAAAAGGGAAATTAAATCAGAGCATATATAAACTTTCACATTTAAACTCAGACCAAATTAGGGAAACTTTCATATTCAAAACTTCCATATTCAAATCCGCCAACCCACGCGTGAAAAAAGGTAAGAATAAACTGTAAATTTCTCTCAATCTTCCTCAAAATCTCTGCAATTCATTCATTCGGTTCAAGAAATACTCAAAAATGTCTGCAATAGAAGATTTAATGAGCGAATTTGAGATGAAAATGACGTTACAAGCAGCGAGAACAGATCATGAAGAAATTGAAGGTGAATTTGACGAAAAACGTGTATTTTAGTGAGATTAATGATGAACGATTTATATATGTAATTCATAATCTTTGATGCTTGATGAAGATCAAATGATGGTGGTGTATGATGAAGACGAAGAAGATAATGAATATGCTAATATACATAATACAGGTAGAGCTGTCCAAAAGTGACCCGACCCGAAAACCCGACCCGAAACTGAAAGTAAACCGACCCGAAATGTGTTCCTTTTTTAGGTTTATCGAACCGATAATACCCGAACCGAAGTTGTACCCGAACCGATTGACAACCGAAAATGGGAAATCTGAACTCGAACTGCAACCGAATTTTATAACCGACATATAAACATTAACCGATGTTACCCGAACGCAACAGTGATCGACCCGAGTCAAATCCGACCTGATTTATGCACGAAACCGAGTGCAACCCGACTAAAATCGATTAACATCGAACTGTTTATTACCCGAACTGATACAGACCCGAACCGAATATTAATCGAACTGTTATAAATCCGAATCAATTTTTCACCTAATTTTAGCTTTGTAAACAAGATTATCTATAAATAAATAAGATTTCCCTTAATATTGATATCCACTATAAACCAATAAGCACATTACAAAAACCTTAGAAACATATTGAAGTGGAACAATACAAAAACATAAAAGTTTCTTCAACACTTCCATCTAGACTTTTCTTGGTTTCTATTGCTAATTATATATTTCATGTTAGTAATCCACCAATTGTTCAAGCATTAAACCCCAAAAATTTACATCCATCACTTATACATCCACTTAATTTAAATATACAAATATTAAGTTTTAACCCCAAAAATTTACATCCATTACTTATACATCCACCAAATTTAAATATACAAATATCAAGTCTTAACCCCAAAAATTAGCATTCAATCAACAACTATAAATAGCTATATATCCACCACAAAAGTATCATCCATCAAATGTACGTGAGTATGTCCACCATGAAACACTTTCTCCAAAACGAAACATAAAAGTCGACAACGAGCACCAAATCTCTCATGTACTGCTGCTTTGCTTGTGGTACAACATTTCAATCTTGAACAAAAACAAACAAAAAAGTATTAAAAGAAAATAATTAAATCTTATAAGAAAGATAAAAAAAATAAACGCCTCAAACTTTGCTACCAGAATATCAAGTTTCCACTCCAGTGAGATCATTGTAATGCCTCTCAAGGTCAACAATCATCGCATATTCAGCAAGGAAACGTTATGAAAGACTCAGGCAAAGCTACCAACATGAATCATAGCAAAGGAAACATCTCTAATTGCCTAGTCCCAAGTAAATAAGGCTATTAGAAAGTTGCCTATAAGACTAAGACTCATGGATAACATTCACCCAACCCAATGGCTATCAAGTTTCCACGTGGCTTGTAAGGTTAAATTACTTGTGTCTAGATTCCATGTTTCAATTTGAGTCACATTCAGATCCATAAGAACCAACATCACTTGCATGGCAACAATCAAGTGAACAATCCATAACTGAGTACATAAAGTACACGAAACACGAGTTATAATAAAAAAATGATAATTAACTAACCTTAATTTAAAAAATAAAATACATACCAGATTCTAAAGATGAGGATCCACTTGGACCCTGATCTCCCTTAGCATGAGATTCTGCATCGGGGACTAAGTCATTGCCAACATTTAATCCTACTTCATCAGGTTCTTCTTCATAGTGACCTTCAGCTGTATAGTCAGTATTCTTACAATGGCGACAAACAGCGTGTAATGAAATAACAACATCGTTATCATCCTTCTCGGGCACTATGGTAAAATGATCCCAAACTGGTGAGGTACGCTTTTCAAGCCCTACAATATCCTCTTGAAACTCAGTTCTAGTTCGCCTTCGACCTCCAGCTAAAGAAACTCCACCTCTTCCACTACTAGTTTTTGCACGCTTTGGTGGACGAATTGGACGTTGGACAACTTGTCTAGGGTTCGGGTTCACATTCCTTGGAGTGGATGCACTAGTTTGTTGGGATCTTAGTAACTCATCTTGTCGTTGTTGTTCAATCATTTGTAACTCTTCAAACGCTGTTAATTTCAATAAATATAATACACATGCTAGTAATCTATCTCAATATTGACACAATCGCAAACAATGATAAAGTACACAAAACATATTGATATAAGGTACTTGAAGCATTAGATTAACAAATTACCTGTGTTAGAAATATTGTCAAATTCAAAACCATTAGCTTCATTTGCCTCATTAGCATTCATCTTCCTACAATTAAGAATGAGCGATTGAACATAAATTACCATGTATGACAAAGTATCTAAAACCCAGTACATATATTAACTAACCTTGGAGTGTTTGCTTATAAAATATGTATAAGTAATTCTACAATGTGTTGTTAATCATAATGGTTAGTTAATTATTCAAAAGAAAATAATTAAATCTTCTAATTTTTTTGAATAATTAAATCACCATGAAACATTCCTTTGTATCTAGCCCTTTGTATCTAGCACTTTCATAATTAAATTACAGGTGTCTCCTAGCATAAAGGAAGGCTCACAAGTGTCCTGAATATACATGAATTACAAACAAAAGAATTCAACTTTCCTCCATTAATTAATTAATAAGTGCAAACACTATCCTTAATGGTGTTTCCCAAATAGTTCAACACCTCTTTTTCTTAAAAGAAATTACTACATACACAAATGTGCCTACCTCACTCAACTTATTTACTCTCTAATTCACCATTTGAGACTGTTGTGCTCGTTAAGAGTATGAATCTTTAATTTAACTCTTTCATCAAAGAATCTGACATTGTTGGGGGCTTTTTTATGTTAACTAAATGTTAATGATAACAGGGACAGAAGCACTAAAAGCGTTTGCTCTAAAAGCTTCTGCAATTGCTGTATTTGATTCTATTTTATCAACATTGCTCGTCGATGAAGACATAGCTATTAAATCAAACAAAAAAACATTTTAAAGTCTCCTACAAACTAGATAAAGCATGAAAACGGAGATTATGATATTCGTTCTCATACATTCATGGCACATGTAGCGGTCCATTCATAAATCAACATCCAAATCATGAAACAATCAAATCAAGCATCCAGAATTTAGGGATCACCTGCGAGATGGAATTAACAGTGCGTCGGCAGTGGCGCTGGCTGCACCGTCGAAAAAGACTTCGTTTTTTCGGGATGCTTAAAATTGATGGCTATGGCGAAGAAGAAAACTGTTGGCCTGCTGCGGGGGAGAAAGTAGGGTTTGAAAATATGTATTCTGTATTCATCAAACTGTTGGCAAAGAAGAAAATTGATGACGGTTCTTGACCATTGATCTGATTACCATTAAACATCCAACGCCTCAAATACCTTATCCGTGTGCTATCTTAATAACCAATAACGTTTCGTGCAAGTACAACTCATGGATTGCTGATATAGTAAGATCTCACACGTCCATATACAAAGATCAACGACTTAGAATAATTGATGTATCAATTGAGTAATGTATTCATCAAATTAGACAATTAGTTATCTAAAATAATTTATTTGAGTAATATTGTATTATCAAATATTAAATATTTTTATTATGAATTTGATCAACATAATTTAGGCCATTTTATTCAAAGTAACAAAAAAGGTGAAATATTGGTTTCATTTACTATAATAGATCAAATTACGTTAAGTGAACTTTGAATTACGTTCAATTACTAATAGCTTGTAAATTACTTTAGAGTATAAGTATTCAAGATCACTATTAACGTTGAGTTAACTGTCAATGATAGTCTATAACTATAAGATAGTTTGTATTAGTTTGATTAAGTCCAATAGATCTAGTTTCGAACATTATTAAGCTTTAAATTACATACGATTAATTATTAATGTAATAGATTTATTAGTTTAAACTTTAAAGTATTCAAGGTCACTACTAAGTATAAATACATAATATCATATCAGGTAGTTATGATTTCTTGATTAATCTAATTCACTTTATTAGAATAAGTTTTGATTATTAAACTTTGAAATATGATCGATAATTAGTGTAATAGAGTAATGTATATTCGAATAGCTTATACTCCCTTTAATTAAGAACAAACGTCTCATTTGGAATTTTCATAAATATTCCTCTATTTAATATATTTTAATTACTATCCTAAAAATAAATCGAGACAATTACTCTGAATTGGAGAGACTATTAGGTTAGAGTACTCAATAAGTTAATAACACTTATAAGTCTAAGTAATTAAGTATGTAATGGGCTAATACTCTATATTCTATAAGATAGTTTAGATTAGTCTTAGTCTTATAGTCTTTTAATTTATCCAAACAGATCGAATTTCGATTATCGAGCTTTAATATTCAATCGATTAGCAAAAGTAGCAACAACATGCATCGTTAAATACATAAATAATAGCTATATATATATATATATATATATATATATATATATATATATATATATATATATATATATATATATATATATATATATATATATATATATATATATATATATTGTTATGAACTAATTGAAATAAATTGATCAGCCATATCCGATAAAACAATCGATAATTATTTTTTGTAAGTAAATGAATAATATACATCAATTAAAAATCCGACTATTAACTTTCGATATTGACCCGATCCATAGTTGTCCGAACAACCGTGTAAACCATCGTAACTAACCGACGACCCGAAGTATGACCCGTTCTGATACAATAGAAATTCTATCGATTCGAATTCTGACCGAACCGAATTACACCTGTCCGAAACCGACCCGATGACCCGAATGAACACCTCTAAATACAGGTATGATCAATTGTGCCATTGAAATGTCCAATTTCTTGTTTAAAATACTCAGTTCTCAAATGTGCAAGATCTTTATTCTATAAATGCATATTTTAATATACTTCATACAGGTATAATCAATTTTTACGTTAAAATGTTCAATTTCATGATTAATATGTTCAATTATCCATTGCGCAAGATTTTAAGCATAGTTCATGTTGTTATTCTGTTCTACAAACGCATATTTTATACATTGAAGTTTAAATTAGGTTTAAATTATGCTTTTAATTTGTTCAATTATGCTTTTAATTCGCTTAGTTATGCATTGATGTCTAGAATATGTATATTGAATTACATTAATATACTTCATACAGTTATAATCAATTTTTACATTAAAATGTTCAGTTTCATGATTAAAATGTTCAATTTTCTATTACGTAAGATTTTAAGCATAATTCATGTTGTTATTCTGTTCTACAAATACATATATCAATTTAACTGATACGAGTTTCAGTTATCCTTTTAAACCTTACAGTTACATGAAGACAAAGTATGAGACGTAAGTTTTAAAATAGAAGCAAGAAAAGTAATAGAAGCACTATACAATGCAACAATTGATGAAGTAAATAAAATAATTGATAAGGCTAGTATTGAAATTGAAGTTGCGGCAGAAACTTTAGAAGCATCAACAGCATTACAATTAACACAAGTAAGAGATTCAGAAAGAACGGTCACAAAGGGGAGAAAGAAAAGATTGAAGGGACATTTTGAAACATCGCAGAAGAAAGGATCTAATAGATCAACTCAAAAGGACTCTTCAACAAAAACAACAAACAAACATATAATTTGATTACATACCATTCTTTGTGAAACATATACAACTTATACATCATTTTTTTTCCATCTATTAAATACAATAAATCCTTTGTTAGTATGTTATTGCTATAACAACAATACAATATGGACATGTTAACATATTAATTGAGTATTTTAAGAAGAAAACTGAGATACAATATTGCAACAGCATTACAATTAACACAAGTTACAACAATACAATATGGGCAGTCTAATATATCAAATGAGTATTTTAAGAGGAGAACTGAGATACAATATTGCAACAGCATTACAACTTTACAGTTAACACAAGTAACAAACAATACAATATAGACACTTTACATATCAATTGAGTATTTTAAGGGCAAAACTGAGATACAATATGAAAAGGTTGAGTATTATAACATATCAACTGAGTATTTTAAGAGGCAAATTGAGTAGTTTAACATGATAGTTTAATATATCAATTTTTACTTAGAAATCAAACATCCATGATTTCTAATCTATCATTGTAGATATAATATGTACTACACACTTCATAAGTAGTGTTAAAGACAAGAAATTAAAAATATTTCTACAACCAATAAAAATTCCATCAAAGTTGCATCAAAAAAATACACTAGCTTAACCAAATACAACAATTCACTATTTCTTCTTTGTAATCTTCTTCACCAGAACCAACTTGTTCCTGCTAGTTCTCTTTGTTCCCTCGTCCTCATCGAGCTTCTTTTTTAACTCATGCAAACGCTTCAATTCTTCCTCCTCCTTCTTCTTTTGTGCATACTCCTCCTTCTAGTCAGCCATGATCAGTGGCCTCTTGACTTCTTTTTCTTTGTTGAACGTATCAATATTCTCTAACCGACTCAATTTGAGCTTTTGTTAAAGAAACTTTATTGCTAAACATGCATCAATTATTTCCTTTTCAACCCTGAAGATAAAAAAAGTCCACAAAACAATATCAATTATAAACAATACAAAAACAAGTATTAAATTACATACTTATCAATCTCAATTATTGCTAAACGTGCATCAATTATTCGCTTATCTTGTTAACATCAAAATATAAAAGAACAAAAATGAACTACATAACAACATAAAAACAATACTTATCACTATCAATTATTAACAAATATGTATCAATTATTCACTTAACTCGTTTATTTTAATGATGATAACTATTTTTACAAACAACAAAGTGAACTACATAAACAACATACATTTCAATGCTTATCACTATCAATTATTACTAAAACTGCATCAATTATGAACTTATCTCGTTTATGTTATGATGTTAACTATATCAATTGTAAGAAAAATAAATGACCTAAGTTTCAGATCTATAACATATATATTTCATACTAACCCTAACAATTATGAAAATCAAATGCAAAAATGAAAAATAGAACAAGAAAAAAACCGAAAAAAGCACAAAAAAATGAAAATAATGAAGAACAACATCAAAAACGTAGAAAATAAAACGACCACAAAAAAATACACATGCATTATCAATTACAAAAGAACAAGGAAGAAGACGTTACCAGTAGAAACAATGGATGAAACAACTGATGCAAATGAAGAAGGATGCACGAACGAAAATGGAGCAAGGAAGAAGAAAAATGGAAAGTTTTGATTAAAATGATTGTGAAAAGAAACTGAAAATGGAGCAAGGAAGAAGAAATGACAGTTTGATTAGAAAGATTTGAAAAAATGGAGCAAAATAGGAAGTTAAATGAATTTCCAAAAAAAAAAAGAAAAAAAGGAAACTTGGAGGGAAAGCCGGGCGCGTGCAACACACGCGCCCTATATTGGGCCGGCCCAATAGCCGTCTCATTCTACGACCGTCTCGTGCAAGTTTTTGTGATATATTATTACAACTCTAAATATAGATTTGGGCTGGACTTTTGAGAGTCGTCTTTACAAAAGACGGTTTCTCAAGAGAGCACCTGTCCAATTAATGGGTTTAAACACAAGTTTATCATCTTATTTTTGTGTTGTGGGTGAATAAATAAATTATATTGAACTCATAAACACCGGAAATCATTACTAAATTAAGTATTGAAATTAAATATCAAATTAAACAAGAAATAAATATGGAAACTGAGTATAAATATTGTGTTTTTTTTTTGAAAATAATATAAATATTGTTTGGTATGATACTGAACCCAAATTATAAGTTTTTATAGATATCTTCATTCAGATAAAGGATTAATTTTGGGTCACGTGTTTCAGATCAGTTTAAATAAGATTTTGTGTCCACATAAATTTTTACACAATTTTAAGTTCATTTTGATTTTGTGTCAAGTAGGGTTTGGTTACTTGGTCGGATAAATATTGGGTCATCATTTCTGTTTTGAACACCTTTAGTACTGGAAATGTTTTTCATAAATTTGAGAATTAAGGTTGACCTATTGACCGAAGATTTTTCCTTTAACGAGTATATTTATGTTTTGTATTCAGTATATGGATTTTCTTTGATGATATGAATTGTTTTGGTGCGGTGACATGAATAACAACTTGCCAGTTCAGCGGCATTCAATGTTAGGGTTCTGATTTTTGTTAATAACCGAAAGTTAAAAAATGTAAGGTACAAGAAAGTAAATGAGATGATCACTTTAATGTTGAGCATCATTGTTAAGTAAAAAATGTCTACAATTTGAAATTTCGTAGGTATGATTGAACTGTATGTTCATATCATTTTTGTTGTAGTGATCGCATATGCAGTGACGACTCATATTATATTTAGTACGAGAGTGTTGTATCGTATTTTTTGAAATGAAGATCCCTTAATTGTTGTGTCATCTATAGAATTTGAGCACCACATAAGTCGCAGCTACATATTCAGCTTCAACTTATGAGAGAGCAACTAAATGTTGTTTATTAGTTTGCCAAGATATTAAGGATGATCGAAGAAACTGATTATTTTTGGTAGTGCTTTTTCGATCTATTTAGTACCCTTCAAATTCTGAATACTTTTCGTGACGTTGAGATTAGAGTTTTTAAAATTAGTTTGAAATCTGGATATACACAAACACTGAATATCAAGTCTACTCATACCTCGATATTGATTTTCATCTACGGATTCAATGTCAAGTTCTTGATCTAGTGAACATGATGAACTCATGGGACTTTGGAAAGCTTTGATTGATTTATGTTGTATTTCTTAAGAAGGTATCTTATACATTTGCCTTAATTAATGAATATACCTTCTTTCTCTTCTTTGATTTGAAGTCTAAGAAAAAGGTTGATTTTTCCATCATGCTCATTTCATATTACTTACTCATCATCTCAAAAAAACTCCAGACTAAGAGATCCATAAGTTGAACCAAATAAACATCATCAAAATTAATTTGAACAATAAGCATGTCATTACCAAAAAATTTTTTTAAAGAGAAGTGTCTTGTCAATCATACCTTTTGTTTGTTTACCTATCACGCAAGGTTTTAATAACTCTTCAATTGTAACAAACTCGAAATTCCTAATCTTAATCGTTCGATTAATCATTTTCGACTAATTCTTAATTCATTCAATTTAATTTCTAATTCTTGATTATTAAGCTCCAATATCTAATTTCTAAAATCTTATATTCCGACTAATTATATATTAATTGATTTAATTTCTTATTTAATTTCCATTTCGATTTTCAAGTTCTTTAATTATTTAATTTTTTTAAATTCCTAATACTTGCTCGATTTCTTAAACTACTCCGAATATGAAAGTTTAAATTTTTATTATTTCTTAATGATTTTTTTAGCCCAAAGTTTTTAATAATTATTTTTTATTATCAAAATCATTTTATTAACTTATGGTTTACGAAAATTTTACGTTTAAAAAATTCTTATCTTCTTAATTAATTTCGTTAACGATTATTTTGACGACTTTAATACATTTATTAAAATTATTTTAAACTAATATTAGTATATTTTTATTAATAATTTTAATTAAGGTTTTAAGCTAGTTTTGCACCTAAAATAATAATAATGATTACCTAAATCTATTAGTCAAAACCTACCTATATTTTTTATTACTTATTTGAAAAGAAATCAAACTTTATCCTTACTTATCTACTTACATAAGTAAAGTAATTAAGTAAGATATGGAGCCATGATTTTTTTTATCCAAATATTATAAGATCTTGTCCCATAATATCTTCAATATATAGGAGCTATTTTCCTAACATTCTACCTTGCAACATTAAAACAAATTAACTCACCCAAATTATATCATTCTAGTTGTGTAGTATTAAGGAATTAAGTCATCCACTTTTCTTCCATTTGCTCCTAATTTTGTTTTATTATTTCAATTACTTATTCTATAATATTAATTAAGTTGAAGAAAATCAAGGAGCATAATATATATATTACTTTAATAGCTTGAATTATCATTTTTTTGGAGCATAGTTGGGTATTCTTTTGGGTAATTAAACGATCATCATTTTGGAGTTTGGAGTACTTAGCTAGTTTGGAGGATCATACTACTTAATTTCTTTGGTATTAGTATGGTATAACTTCTTACCCTACTCTTTATGTGGAATTTTACATTATATTTACTTTATAATATGCAAAGTATGAAATATATTAAGTATGTTTAAGTAGGAAGTTAGTTTAAGAAAATTAAGATTAACGTTACATTTAGTGTAGTTATGCTACAAATATTTTTAGTAGGTTAACTTTATAATATTTGGACATGTTTAAAAAGTTGGGTTAACTATTATATACTAGTGATATTAAGTACTGTATATGTTATAAACTAGTGTTACTATGTTTATGATTTATGTAGGAATATAGTTATATTAATTTAGTTTTTATATTAGTGTGATACCCTAGATTTAGCTTGAAAAGGGATTGATAGACTACTCATATAAACAAGTTGCATCTTCTTTCTAGGGAGCCCATTTGCTAAGAACTCCACAGTTAAGCGCGCTTGGTACGTAGGGAGTAATCTTAGGATAGGTGACCTCCTGGGAAGTTTTCCTAGGTGCGCACGAGTGAGGCCAAAATGCGCTGGAAAGACTTGTGTTGGTCTGTGGGGCAAGTCTACAGTCTCCATGAGAAGTCACTGGTGGTCCGTTGGGCCGGGGTGTTACGAATGGTATCAGAGCAACCCTATGACCGTGGCTGATTGTGTGTTCAGTGCACCTAGAGGGGGAAAAGATATTGAAATGACAGTCCAACGAGGACGTTGTATTACTAAGTGGGGGTGAGTGTGATACCCCGGATTTAGCTTGAAAAGGGACTGATAGACTACTCATATCAACAAGGTGCATCTTCTTTTCTAGGGAGCCCATTTGCTAAGAGCTCCACAGTCAAGCGTGCTTGGTAGGGAGCAATCTTGGGATGGGTGACATCCTGGGAAGTTTTCCTAGGTGCGCACGAGTGAGGCCAAAATGTGCTGGAAAGACTTGTGTTGGTCTGTGGGGCTAGTCTACAGTCTCTATGAGTAGTCACCGGTGGTCCGTTGGGCGGAGGTGTTACATCAATGTTGTAAGATAATTTAGGAAGTCCCTTGACTAAGTGATTTAGAAACAAGTTATTTAATAGTATGCATATTCAAATGTCCAAGTCTTATGTGACAAAGCATCAAATCATTTGTCAATACCTTGGGACACTTCAGACTAGACCATTTGTTTTATTGGAGACAACTTTATTTCCTTTGTCCTAAAGTTGTGATACACTCAATAGATTACACTTAAGTCCATCAACCAAAAGCATGTCGCCTATGGAGTTACATAAATCAAATAAGCTAATGTTGTGAATATTGCATTTGGCTTTGTCTCTAAGAGTGATAGTTCCACTCGTTTGTTCTTTAATTTTGATGAATAGAGATGTATTTATTCATGTGCCTTGAACATCCACTATACAGGATCAATTTTCTTGGAACCTACAAAACAGTTTATCAAACCTTTGGACTAGATCATTTGTTAAATATTTGATCATATTCGGAATAAACCATATTAGGAAGCCTACTTCCTTTAACAACTCAGACTCTGTTAATATGCTCTTGTAATTGTACTTGATAAGTATTTTTAATATTATGAGGATTATTTCTTCTATATAGACATGCAAATTTCATGACCCTTTTTACAATAATAAGAACAAGTAGGTACATGCTAACTGTCTTCAGCCTAAGTAAAAAGGTTTAGTTCTTTAGAGAAAAACCATTATGATTATTACTGATTCCAATTTTGTCAGTAGATGATTGACTTGGTTAACCTATTATTATAATATGTATTTTTCGAATTTAGTAAGCTTTGCAAGAAAGTCATTTTAAAATTTGCATTTCTAAATTAGATCTTTCTTTTATTTCTTTACACTATCTTCGGAATAGTTCATAGAGGTTAATTTTCGTTTTAAAGTCATATTCATCTATCAAGTTCCTGACATTGTTGTCATAGCTTAACGTCAACTTTGATTTTAAGATCAAAAACTTTATTTGAGTTACTTATTTGAGATTTCAAATTTGTGATAGAATAATGTAGAAAAATTATTTTTGTAACAATTTGTCCTTGTTTCACTAGTGGAAAAACTGTTATTTGCTACGCCTCAAAGGCTGCGGTTTTGGCATGACCGCAGCCAATAATCAAAATTATTTTTTTGAGCCCTCAAAGGCTGCGGTTTTAGCATATGACCGCAGCCAATAATCAAATTTTTTTTTAGCCCTTAAAGGCTGCGGTTTTAGCATATGACTGCAGCCTATGTCTCTTTTTTTAAAAAAAAACCTAAGCGTATCGTGCAGCTATATATATATATATATATATATGTATGTTAATTAGGGTTTTTTTATACGGCTGCTATATGTTAGGGTTTTTTTATTCTCCTTCTCACTCTTGTCCTTACACCTAATTGCAGCACCACATTCTCCATCTCTTCTCTCAATCTCTTCTTTTTCATTCGTCTATGGCCTGAAGACATCTATATTTTCGAAGAAAAAAGAGAGAAGGTCTTGGTTTTGCAGCACCTCATTCCAGCTATGGCGTGACGGAGTTGAAGTTGTTCGAAGAAAAACGAGAGAAGGTCGAACACTGGAGATATTTGTAGATGCTTGTAGATGTTTGCTCTTGGTTTTGTAATTGCTGTTTGTAGATCGATATTTGTAGATGATTGCTTTTGTTGTTTGTAGTTTGAAGTTTTTCGAAATTTTGTTGTTATCAATGTATCAAACGCTTCTTCTTTGTTCAATTCAGAGAATAAAGTTAAATCTTTCTTATGTTCTTTGTTTTCTTTCACGAATCTTGGCTGCTGGTTTAATCTTTCTTCTTTGTTACCTATAAAATAAATAAAAAAAAATCAACTATTTGCTGCGGTTTTATGAACCGCAGCGTATAATATTTTTTTTATCTGCTGCTATTACAAATGCTACGGGTCAAAACCGCAGCATATAATGGGGAAAAAAACCGCAGCAAATAGCTTTTTTTCCACTAGTGTTTGTTTTATAACCTAGTATTTCCTTGCTAAGGGAGTTTGTTTCAATAATTAAATTTTCTTTTTTTTTAATTGGATTTAATAATATATTTAAGACATCATTAGGGCCATTAATTATATATTCTATTCTTACTTCAATAGGAGCTTCAGTTTCCTTTGTAGGTTCTTTGCAACTAATGAGACAAAGATCATTATCATCACGGTATAGGTTTTTCATTATTAGAGTAAATCGAGTGAACATCTCTTTATGAATTCCTTATTTACCCTTTGGAAAACAATGTAGAATTTTTCTGACTCTTACTTCATTTTAGCGAAGGAAATTCCCAAGGAGTATAGGTTTTTCATTATTAGAGTAAATCGAGTGAACATCTCTTTATGAATTCATTTGAAGTCATTTTGAACAACTCATACTTATGGAGAAGGAATACTAATTTTGGTTTTCTTAATGTAATTAGTGCCCTTATATGTAAAAATAAGTTCATCATCCTTATGTAAGAGAAAAACGTTCAAATTCAATACCATTCAAACCACAATAAAGCAAATTTGTGGCTTTTTGTTTTTTGCTACAAGTTCAAGATCAAATTGACTATAGTCTTTCAGGGGCGAAGCAAACAATTCCGAGGCCCTATTTATTATTTATAGATTTTTAAAATTGGGGCCCTTTATAATTAAAAAAAAATTAACAAAATAAAAATTCAATATAATTTATATTTCTAAACTTAAATTAAGTTGTTAAAAATTAAACTTTCTTTAAATTGATGACCAATAATAAAAAGAGTAAAAGTTTAAAAGGTTGAAAAATTAAAAATAAATTGTTGATTATTTTTATAAATTAAGTTAGTGATAATTGATATTTGATGAATGTGTAAACATTAAATAAGGTAAGAAAAAATATTTGGAAGGTTAAGAGTTGTTTTGAAAATGCATAAAAAAGGAGAGAAAAATGTAATTAATAGGTTTTGAACATATGACCATTGATACATTAAGTAAAACTCTTACCAACTACTCTACCCCAATAGTATGTTATTCTACAATAATTTTTTTAATATAAGGCCCTTTAGGTTCGAGGGCCCTGTGCGGTTGGGCACCTCGCACGGCCCTAGAACCGCCCCTATAGTCTTTATTAAGGATATCAAGGCCTAGGTCACGTGCAAATGAAAAGATGTCATGTGCATGTACAACTCATCAGTAGGAGTGCACTGAAGGTGGATGAACAAGCTACAACACCAAGAGTCAGAAGGCTTTACTAAAGCATTATTCTGTTAAGAGTTAGTTAGGAATAGTTAGTTATATAACTAGTTCTTGTTTTCTTGATTTCTTAGTCATGTACTTAGTTTCTCACATCCTTTATATATGTAAGGTGTAAGGCTCATGTATTGTACATTCAATTCATTCTATCAATAAGGTCAGTAGCTTTTCTTCCCTTTCTGTTATGGTATCAGAGCGTGGGTCTCATTAAACATAGATCTTATCCCCTTTCCCTTCTTTCTCACAAATGCTAACAATGGGCAAGAGCATTCATTCAACGAATGATCCTACAACAAATTAATCTAGTGTCTATTTCCTACATCCTACCGACTCAGGTCAAAAGATCATCACAAAGACCTTTAATCGGACTGGTTTCAAGGACCGGAAAAGAGCAATGGTGATTTCCCTCACAGAAAAGAACAAATTGGGATTTGTAGAAGGGACTGTAAAGAGATCTACTAGTAATGCTACTCTTGGGAAGGCATGGGACTGAGTTAATAATGTGGTGATGGGCTGGTTGTTGTCAATCATAGATGAGAAAATTGCAAACATATTACAATGGCTCAAGACTGCCAAGGACATATGGGATGAATTGGAAGAAAGGTATGGGCAAACGTCCGGTGCACAACTTTTCTCAATTCAAGAAAGGATAGAAAAAAGCTTTGCAATCCTCTGAAGAAACTGTGGAGAGCTTCTTCCCAAAGATGAAGGGGCTGTGGGATGAGTTAGATTGCTTGGATCCAGCACCCACTTGCAAATGCTCAGGCTGTACTTGTGAATTGAACAAAAAGATGATCAAGATTCAGCAAGGAAGGAGACTTATGGAATTCCTAATGAAGATGAATCCTAAGTATCAGCACATTAGGAGCAACATCCTAATGATGAAAGAATTACCCTCAGCTGCAAAGGCATATAAAATTCTTATGCAAGAACAAACCCACCAAGAATTGAGCAAAACAACCATCAATGACAATCAAGAAACTCCTATTGCTTGTAGGGTTGATAAAAGAAAATATGCCAAAAAAGGTAAGTTTGCTCAGAACAAAAGGGGGAGGTATTATTGTGATCATTGTGAAATGCATGGTCACAGCTTGGAAAGATGTTGGAAGATCAATGGCTATCCTCCTAACTATAGACCCAATACTTGGAAGAAATATGGGGCAAACAAGAGTGGTGTAGCACAAACTCAACCACAGACTACAGAGGGTACAAGTGAACCTAAATTGACACAAGAACAATACAACAAACTGATGTGCTTACCTAGTAAGCAACTGAACCAAGAAGAAGACAAAGACAACTCCTTGGAAGCCTCTGCACATCATGAAGGTAACTACTATTTTAATGTGTCTAAAACATCTAAATGGATTCTTGACAGTGGTGCTTCAGACCACATATGTTGTGATATCACACTATTCAAGAACTATAAACCTATTAACAATGTGCAAAATAATGTGACTATACCAAATGGAACAAGTGTCAAGATAAAACACAGGAACTATACAGCTGCACAATGGGTTGATTTTAGAAAATGTTCTATATGTGCCAGGGTTCAGATTTAATCTTGTATCCATACACAGGTTATGCATGACTAACAAAGCTAAAATAAGCTTTGTAGCTGACTTTTGTGTAATGAAGGAGCCTTTCATGAAGCCTTTGCTTCTTGGTAGGCTGAAGAATCATTTATACTATGTTGAAGAGATTTTAACTCTTGCAACACCTATCATGCTTATGCAACTAAGGCAACACAGCCCTATGCCTATTACTGCTCTGAAGAATAAAAGGATAGGATATCCCACTACTTGTGTACAAAACAAAACATCTAGCAATATAGATAACATCGAATTGTGGCATTTAAGATTAGGCCACATTCCTTTCAATAGACTCCATGTTATATTTCCAAATTTGCAATGTAATATGTTTGATAAGAAATTTCTTTGTACAATTTGTCCTTTGGGGAAACAAACAAGGAAGGCATTTCTAAAGAGTTCAATAAGAATTATTGATTCCTTTCAATTACTACATATAGATCTTTGGGGACCTATGAAATTCCCAAACAGATTAAAGTGTAATATATTTTGCACCATAGTTCATGACTATACCAGATTCACATGGGTAATGTTCATCAAAAATAGAAGTGATTTCTTGATGATTTTCAAAAAGTTTCATGCCCTAATAAAAAATCAATTTGGCAAAGAAATAAAAATTGTGAGAACAGACAATGCCAAAGTGCTTAGCCAAGGGGAAACCTTGGATTATTATCAAAGCAAGGGCATCCTTCACCAATCTAGCTGTGCAGAAACACCACAACAAAATGGTGTTGTGGAACGTAAGCACAAGCATTTATTAGAGGTGGCAAGGACTCTATATCATCAATCTAAAGTCCCAACTATGTTTTGGGGAGACTGTGTGTTAACTGTTGCACACACAATAAACAAAATGCCTTTAGTGCCATTAGATGACATTACACCATATGAGAAGCTATATGGGACAAAACCGTCATATGTTCTCCTTAAAGTCTTTGGCTGCTTGTGTTTTGCCTCAACTTTAAAGAGGGATAGAACAAAATTAATAGCTAGGGCAAATCCATGTATGTTTATTGGATATTCACAACAACAGAAGGGTTATAGACTTTATAACCTTAAAACCAAGTGAACTATTGTATCTAGGGATGTATGTTTTCATGAAAAATGTTTCCCTTATAGATTTAGTGATAAAAAGTCAAACACCAATGACACATTTTTGTGCCAAGGTCTAACTACCCCATGACTGAATCAGAATGTGAAAATACTGATCTGTGCACATCAGAACATTCTGTTGAAAACACATACTTATGTACACCAGAGGCTTCTGAACAGTTTACTGATATGCCTCTGTCTAATCAGGATTTGCTTCCTCTTAACAATAATGACAAGGTTGTTGAGGTCCCTAATAATCAAGCTTCTGATAAAATCCACAAATCACTAAGACACAAATCAAAACATGTTTACTTACAGGACTACCATTGTGAGTCCAGAGAAACTGCACATTGGTGCAACGTAATACAATTTAATGCATTGTCCAGCCTACACAAACAAATTGTAAAGAACCATGATGAGTATACTGAGCCAAGATCATATCTTGAAGCTTCCAGGAACTCTAAGTGGGTAGAGGCGATGGATAAGGAACTCAAGGCATTATCCCAAAATCATACATAGGATGTGGTCTCTCTACCTCCTGGTAAGAAACCAATTGGAAATAAATGGGTACATACAGTAAAGCTTAAGTCAGATGGGACTTTGGAAAGGTTCAAAGCCAGGTCAGTTGCAAAAGGTTATAACCAAAGGCAAGGAATCGACTATGAAGAAACCTTTAGTCCAGTAGTGAACATGTAGATGTGAACAACGCCTTCTTACATGGAGACTTAAATGAAGAAGTCTATATGACCATGCCTCAAGGGGTTCCCAATCCTCAGAATAAAGTCTGCCTCCTAAGAAAATCCCTTTATGGGTTAAAGCAAGCCTCTAGAAAGTGGCATGAAAAACTTATGGTTGAACTCAAAAGATTGGGCTTCACTCAGTCAAGAAATGACTATTCTTTATTTGTGAAAAGACAAAACTCTCTTATTACTATCATGGCTGTGTATGTAGATGACACTTTGCTTACATGAAATAATGATAGTGACATCACTTCCATAAAACAACATCTTGATAGGGTGTTCACTATAAAAGATTTAGGGCAGCTGTAGTTCTTCCTTGGAATAGAAGTCAGTTACACTCCACAAGGAGTAGTTCTCACCTTGCAAAAGTACGCTAAAGATCTCTTAGCTTCAAGTGGTTTATCAAATTTTAAAAGGTGGTTACACCTTTACCTCTCAATCTCTAGTTGAACCCTACAGATGGTGATTTACTAGAGGATGTTGAGCTATACAGAAGCATTGTGGGCAAACTCAATTTTCTCACTAATACTAGACCTGACATTTCCTTTACCATACAAACATTGAGTCAATTTATGCAGTCTCCTAGGATCCTTCATTGGGAGGCCATAGTTCACACTCTGAACTACATATATGCTACATCTGGTCCAGGCATTATCCTAAAGGGTTGTGCAAAACTCACCTTACAAACCTATATAGACTCAGATTGGGGGGCTTGTCCAACTACTAGGAAGTCTGTCTCAAGTTATCTAGTGTTACTTGGGAATTCTCCTGTTAGTTGGAGATCTAAGAAACAATCTACTGTGTCCAGGTCTAGCTCTGAAGTTGAGTACAGAGCTATGGCCAATGTTGCATCAGAAATCACTTGGGTAGTCAGATTACTCACAAATATGAGGGTAGACCATTTAGAGCTTGTGACTTTACATTGTGATAGTCAGTCAGCAATATACATTGCTAAGAACCCTGCGTTTCATGATAGAACGAAACACATAGAAATAGACTATCACTTTACTAGGGATAAGGTCCTAGAGGGACTTATTCAACTTTCATATCTTCCCACTCAGCATAAGTTGGTAGATATTTTTACTAAGATTTTATCTTCATCTCAGTTTACGTACCTACTGTCCAAACTAGGTGTCATTGATATGCCTCCTAGTTTGAGGGGGGATATTAAGGATATCAAGGCGCAGGTCACGTGTAAATGAAAAGATGTCATGTGCTGGTACAACTCATCAGTAGGAGTGCACTGTAGGTGGATGAACAAGCTACAGCACCAAGAGTCTGAAGGCTTTACTACAGCATTATTTTGTTAAGAGTTAGTCAGGATAATTAGTTATATAACTAGTTCTTGTTTTCTTGATTTCTTGGTCATGTACTTAGTTTCTCTTATCCTATATATATGTAAGGTGTAAGGCTCATGTATTGTACATTCAATTCATTCTATCAATAAGATTAGTAGCTTTTCTTCTCTTTTTGTTAATCTTTCTAAAGTTTAGATATCTTAACACCTTCATTTTCAATGATAGGTGTTTAGGGTCTATTTTTGATAACATCTTAGATTTAAAGATCTTGATAGATCAATATTGAATATTTGCATAAGAGATTGCTAATGAGAATAGTTATTAGCACACTATAGAAGAGGAAACTTTCAAGCACGCCCTTGAGCAAAGTTACCATCACCTTATGGATTCATTACAAACACCTCATTAATGGTAAAATCAAATTTGTGAGTTCTAATACCAACCGAAAAATCAATAATGGGTTGAAAGTACTCTAAAACAAGATAGTTGAATAGAGTATGACAAACTTTTTTTAAACTACTCAGGTTCTTGACTTTAGTAGTAAAAGCTTAAAACATAAAATAAATTTTGTTTGCAGAATAAAAATACGCAAAGGCTTTTGTGAATGCTTATTTATTCACTTTCACTAAGAATTCTAAAGTACAAGCTTTTAAAAGGACACACTTATCATCCAAACAATCCTCTTTTCTTTCTCTTACAAAAAGATTAATTTGAGACTTTGTATATAACTCAGGGATGTTTACAAATGAAATCTATATTATAAAAATAAATTTACTCTCCAAATACAAGAAGACTTAATAAATGATAAGTGTAAAATGTCTTCTTTGATGTGTAAACTGATATGGATTATGTGAAGGCTTAACTGCTTTTAAATATGATAGTTGTGGTGTATTGGCTTAGCTTTTCAAGATTAAAACTTTTCTATTCATCTACTACTCTTTAGGCACTAATTTTCTAACGGTTGCCTTCTAGGTATAACTTGGCCAGAGCCTAGAATCTAGTAGCGATAATCCTCATGCCCAAGGAAAGTTTCCTACAATACTCAATAAAAAAACATCAATAAAATTTCAAATAAATTTTCCCTTATTACCATTTTTAGATCTTTATGTAAGATAAGTACTCAATCAAAGGATTGAATCTGTATTAAAATCATCAAGAAACAAGAAATTAGAAGAATATAATCTCTCCATAATCATTCAATTAAGTGAATTAATAATCTCACCATAAGTCGTACAAATTAAAACATGCAACTTAAACCAGGTCAAGATGCACATTTTGTGCGACTTGCATTTTTTCCAAAACATGTACAAAGTTTAGTGATAATATTAAATATCATTGCTTAGTTTACGATTTTTGGGGTGAAATTCACCATCCATACATAAGGGTGAAAGTTCGATTTGCAGTTAGATTTTTATGTAAAACCAAAGCAAACAAAGTTTAGTTTACTTTTTGATTTTTTTAATCCAAATTCAAACCAAATTTAGTCACAATTTAAATTAAACTGAACAAAATTAATTCAATTAAACTTTTTAAGTCCAAATCACTCATTAAATAAATCTAAACAGCTAATTGAATTTAAAAACCAAAAAATTTATTGCGAATTACAACCTTAATGTTTGGTGGTTTTGTGAATTACAGTCTTGATGTGTTTTTTTTTTTGCGAATTACAACCATCATATTTCAATGTTGACCAGAATTCAGGCCAGATGGTCGGTTCCGTACAGATTGATCGGTTGACCAACCATTTTACCTTTGACTTTCTTTTTTCTGATTTTATTTTTTTGTGAGTTTTAATTTTTTTTCCTTATTTTATCCCTTCTTTCCTACCATTTACTTGATCTCGCTCCATCTCCATTGTTGCACATAAAAGAGCTTAAAATTGCTCCTCCCCCTCGAAACTACTCTCCTTCTTCTCAAAGTTCATTTTATTTATTTTTTGTTTCAAGACATACAACACCTTCATCACCATTTTTTCTTCATTCAATTCCTTTTTTTGTGAGTTTTAATTTTTTTTCTCATTTAATTTATTTTTCCCCTTCCTCTCATTTAATTCCACTATTAATATAATTCCATTGAAGCTTAATTTCAAAACCCCACCTGCTTCAGCTCCTCAATCACAATCACCTTCCATCTTCTTCTTTTAATTTTTTTCAAAAAATACATTAAATACCCAGATTAAGTAATTTCTGTTGTGGGTTTTTTTTTCAGAAATTTTTTTCAGAAAATACATTAAATACCCAAATTAAATATTTTATGTTTTGGGTTTTTTTCATAGATTTGTCATGTGAGATGAAGAAGACAACCCATAACCCAAATTTTTTGTTCTTTAATTTTCTCTTGTTTTCATTCCTTTTTCTCACTCAAAATCATTGGGTTTTGTTGGAAATGTTAAATGCAGAAGTATACATTGGCATTACTCAAAATCAATTTCTGTACTATAAAGAGAAGTTTTCCTTTTTTTACGTTTATCGAACCGACAATACACGAACCGAAGTTGTACCCGAACCGGTTGATAACCGAAAATGGGAAAGCTGAACCCGAACTACCAACGAAAAATAACCGATCCGTTATACAACCGAACTGAATGACAACCGTCCGAAACCGACCCGATCACCCGAAGGATCACCTCTATTGAATTGTTGTTCTCATAAAAAATCTTTCCATTTATATCATAAATTTGTACAAAAATAATCTTGCGCATTCTCAATTTAATATTTTAATGCTTATGGTCCTCACATATATTCCACTAACTTCAGTTTAACATTTTTCTATTCCTTATAGTACATACATGTTTCTCACTAAATTTATAAAAATATTTTTTTATTAGTTGTGGTGTCAATATTTTTGTTCACTAACTTTCTTCTAATAATTTTTTTATAGTCCCCTTTTTTCCTCTTTCAAATTTATTACTTTCTCTGGTTTTTAATAGTTGCTACATTTCTGTTTTTCATGCTATCCAATGCACGTAATCTTTAATATCTCTAATTTCATATGATAAAAGATTCTAGAAAGTTAATATTAAGAAACTACCCATTAAGACAAATCAAACAAGATCCCACTTGACTATATTTTACATTATACATAGAGAACTATATATCAAATAAGATCAATTGGTGAACAGTATTTGCTACAGGAACTGTAGCAACTAATAAAATTCGGAGGAAGTATTTAATAAAATAAATTTTGTTACTATCTAAAAGATTTTATTTTTCTAAATTCCGATGAACATTTTTTTGGAACTTTATTGAGGGACAGAGGGAGTAATATGAAGGCCAAAATGAAATCAAAAACTTTCCTTTTTTTTCAGTCTACGTTTCATTTCAAAATTCTCGTGAACATTTTTATGGAACTTTATTGAGGGACGGAGGGAGTAATATGGAAGCCAAAATAAGAAGTCCATATTCTTAATTTCTATTTTGTATTAACTAGGCTATGTTTAGCCATATATCTAACACAAAAACTTGCGTAAGACCGTCTTAGAATAAGACCACAATTGGGCCGGCCCATTCTCAGGCGCGTGCACTACACGCGCTCTAGATTTTTTTTTTTTTTGGTTTTTTTTTTCATTTTTTGGGCATTTTTCAATTTTCACCTTAAAGGTATCAATTTTGACCTTAAAGATATCAATTTCAACGTAAAGTAGTACTTAAACATATCATCAATTAATGTAAAAATTTCAATAACAACATACAATTCATTACTTATCACTGTCAATTATCGCATTAATTATGATTTTATCTTGTTTTTGTTTTGATGTTAACTATATCAACTATAAACAAAATAAATAAACTACATAACAACATACAATTCATTACTTATCACTGTCAATTATTACCAAACATGCATCAATTATGACCTTATCTTGTTTTTGTTACGATGTTAACTATATCAATTATAAACAAAATAAATGAACTACATAACATACAATTCAATACTTATCACTGTCAATTATATTAGGTAGAAATTGATCACTTTAACGTTAAAATTGATCACTAATAGGTTCAAATTGAAATTTTTACTTTAATTGATATACTTAAGTACCACTTTATGTTGAAATTGATATATTTAAGGTCAAAATTGATACCTCTACGAGTAAAATTGAAAAATGCCCAGAAAAATGAAAAAAGTTGATGGGCTCCGTATTGGGCCGCGTCTTATTCTAAGACAGTCTTACCCAAGATCTGTTGTATCTAATGCAACCTTTTGAAAAATAGCTAGCCTCCTGAGAGACCGTCTTAGACCGTCTTGTTGAAAGACGTCTCTCAGGCCCAATCTATTATTCCCTCCAATTCCTCTTACTTGTCCACTTTCCCTTTGGACCGCATTTTAAGAAAATGGTAGGGACCACCATAAAGTGGGTATTTGATGGGTATTAAGTGTTTGGATTAATTTTAATGATTCCCACCATTTCTCATTCTTTTAATGCATACAATTCAAATTTGGAGCCAAAATTTAAAATTGCAAATTACATAAATTAAATTCAAAAATTACATAGCTAATTATCCCTACATCCAAACTAAATTACATAATTAATTTACATAATAAAAGCTGGGAAAATCATTTTAGTCTTCACGTTTTCCTTGATTTCTTCAAGGTCTTTTGTACAGCAACCGATAACGAACAACGTTCTCGCCACATCCGCATACGAATATTGAATCTCTCATTGACTTCAGATTATAAAAATAAAAACAATTTGCATTTAGTGTTTAAATTAGATTACTTAGCTAAAAAAACCAAAAAAAATCGATTTGAAAATGAAGCCATTTAAATCCAAATATTTATCCCAAAAGAACATAGCAGGTATAGGCGCCAAATGAAAATACAAATCACCCAAAATCAGAATTTGCAAACCCAAAATCAGAACACAGCAGGTATAGGCGCCAAGATACAAACAACAATATAAATACAGAGATCAAGTCATAAATACAAAATCAGAGAGGCTAAAAAAGATCAACTCATTTATTGCATCAAAACTCATTAAATATGGTGAAGTATAATGAATTAGACCACCAAACAATATGTAAAGTAATGCAAGAAATGTTAGAGGGGATCACAAGTAACGGGAAGCCCAAACATGGATTAATCGGGGCCTTGGCATCAAAGTATAATGTCAGCAACAGGACAATTTCAAGGATATGGGGCAGAATTAAAGAGCAAAAAGCCAAACATGAAACTCCAATTACTGTAAACTCAAGAAGGAACGGTAAGAAATCCAAAACTCCAATCCCCTTTGATGAAACTAAGTTCAAAGGTATTGAGAAGGCTAAAAAAACAAGTCAAATTGCTGTTGCGAAGGCCATGAATGTGAGCCAAACCACAGTTTATAGATGGAAGAAAAAAAACATCATAAGAAAACACACTAATGCAATCAAACCATTATTGAGCGAACAAAACAAGATTGATAGGTTAATTTTTTGCCTAAGTAGTTGTTCAATTGATGATGATGGGAGAAATTTCACATTCAATGACATGTCTAATATGGTACACATTGATGAGAAGCTATTTTATCTTACACGAACACAACAAACATACTACCTCACCCCCGGAGAGGTGGAACCACATAGAGAGATACAATCAAAACGTTTCGTGCCCAAGATCCTGTTTATGTGTGCAGTGGCTAAACCTTTGTACTCAAGAAAAGGTGAACTCATATTTGATGGAAAGATAGGCATATTTCCATTCACAACTGAGGTTCCAGCACAAAGAAGCTCAAAAAACAGAAAAAGGGGAGATATGGAGACAAAGCCAATCCAATCAATAACCAAAGATCACATGAGGGACATGATAATAAACAAAATATTGCCTGCAATAAGAGTTAAATGGCCAGAAGGTGCAAGCAAAACCATTTACATACATCAAGACAATGCCAAACCACATATTTTGAATGAAGATATACAATTCAGAGAGGCGGCCAACATAGAGGGCTTTGAGTTCAAATTAATACAACAGCCCCCTAATTCTCCAGACATGAATGTCTTGGATTTAGGGTTTTTTAGGTCAATCCAAGCACTTCAACATCAAAAATCAGCATACAATTACACAGAACTTGTGAAGGCAGTCAGCATGGAATTTGAAGCACTACAACCAAATACAATGAAGTTTGTATGGGTTACTTTACAAGCATGTAAAGTTGAGGTACTTCAGAAGCTGGGGGGGATAAACTATCATATTCCTCACATGAACAAAACAAAATTAACAAGGGAGGGAAGACTCCCAGAGTATTTGAGCATTCAAAGGGACATCATCTACAATACCCTACGTTACTTAGACAAAAAAGTAACAAAAGAAACATTTGAGGTACTACTCTTCTACTTAGGAATAGAAGATCAGAGACATTTTCATCTATACGAAGAAATTAACACAGGCACAACAGAGAATCAAGAACCAGCAGGTAATGAAGAACCAGCAACACAAGTGATAGCAGGTAATGAAGATCCAGCAGGTAATGAAGAACCAGCAACACAAGTCACAGCAGGTAATGAAGAACCAGCAACACAAGTCACAGAGGAATCAACAATGTAAAAAATCAGACAGGGGAAACAATGCACTTACATGAACATATCAAATTTTTTTGGGAACATGAACAGCAAACATGAACATCAAAACATGAACATCAAAACATGAACAGCAAACATGAACATCAAAACATGAACATCAAACATGAAAGAGTATACTTTTGGGATTTTTTGTAAATACTCACTTTTGGGACTTGCTTGTTCAAAGAAATGTTTAGAATGTAAACATCTAGTACATGTAAAGTTGTTTAAAACTAAACATTTTAATGAAAATCAAGAATGGATTATTTATGGCTTCATAATTGAATCAATTTTTTTTTGGTTTCTCTCAGAGAACAATTTGTTCTCATCACAGAGAACCCTAATCCTACAAAAGAGCCTCCATAATCTTTATAAGGATTAGCCTCCAACACATGTTTGATGGCTTAAACCCTAAAGATCAAAGATTGGTGGCATCTTTAAGGTATTAGGGTTTTTTGGAAAGCTAAAAATCATACCCTCAAAAAATCAGAGGGCAAACACTTGTTTTTTTAGGTCTCAAAATCATCACAGACCAAACAAACAGCACAAAAACAAAAAAAATCATCATCAGTCAGAGATGTGAATCATACGAGAGAAGGGACCATGAACATCTTCAAAATCAGTCTTCAAATCAGCATCATCAAGTGATTCTTCATCAGAAGAGGGAAATAGGTTGTCAATAATCTCATCTTGTAGATCTACTTGCAAATCAAACATAGTAGCAATTTCTTCATCATCTGTATTCAACTCTCTTCCCCAATTTGGATCCGTTTCTACTGTGATGGTAGAAGAATCAGGAACATATTGATAGTAGTCAAACCATGGGTTAGGAGGACCATGTAAAACATCATCTTCAGGGGATTCTTCCCATGAAAGACATGATTTTGGGGATGCCATACATACAACAAAACGCAGATCTAGGGTTAGGGTTAGAGGAGAGAGAGAGAGGGTTATGAAGAAGAAGGAGTGACTGTAAAAAACAAGAGGGAAGAAGATGACGACCCACGAAGAAGAAGGAGTGACTGTAAAAATACAAGAGGGAAGAAGATGAAGACCCACGAAGAAGAAGGCAGAGATCTAGGGTTACAGGACATTTTGGGTTGGGGTGGGTTTTTATTGAAAATGGAGGGAGTAATTAGTGGATAATTAGGGATAAGTTGGGGGCATATATGTAATTTACCATGGGGGTGAATCTAATTAAAAAATTAATTTTTTGCCAAAAACGGAAAGTGGACAAGTAAAGAGACTTTACCAAATATGAAAAGTGGACAATTAAGAGGAATTGGAGGGAGTATAACTTATTGCCTATATTTACTCTACATTTTCCCTAATGGGCCAATCCAATTAGAGACCGTCTCTCTGAGAGACGTTCTCTCAATCCCAATCCATTAAAGCTTATTTCCTATATTTATTCTACATTTTTCCTAATCAGAGATGTTACAAGAATTTGTGTAAAAACACCTACCCAAAAGTTTCCTTATTCCTATCTACGTTTCATTTAAAAAGGATCTGTAGTTGAAATCTTAGAAGGCAGAAGGCTACTCACCGTTTTCTTTGGTGAGTTCTTCAGGACTTCGGGTGATAAAGCCCTTTTTCTTCCTATCACTTGAACGGTTGAACCCATACACACAAATACTGATAAAACATTTATTTAAGGTAATTCATCAACTTCATCTTCCATCATCATTATCTAAAAACCAATCTTATTTTTCTTTTTATGTTTATGTTCATAACTTTGTTGATTGGTGATTAGGATTTGATAACTGTAACTCGTAATCTAAATTGCTATCCTTTTCTGTGCCTTGGAGTTTTGGGTCAAAGTTTTGATTATTTTTTTGTTAATCTTTGTTTGAATAATCTGCTCTGCCTGATTGTTTTCTGTGTTCTTGATAGGTAATAGTCTGCTGATTTTGTAAAATCCCAGAAATTATGGTATGTGAGAATAATTATATTCTTAAATCTTACTTTGTTTTATTTATTGATTTATTGCTTGATTGTTTTACATTAAGGATTTTGGGTATTTTGATGAACTGATAAGCTTATTGGTATAAAACTGTAGAAGTCTGAGGTTTAGAACTTGTAAATCAGAAAGAATGTAGCTACTACAATATCAATGCCAAAGCTAAGCCCCCCAAAGATTGGGGCCAGCTACATGAACCACTAATGAATCTCAGTGATCGTCCAAAAAACGTCTTAACTTTTGCAACATTTGGAACCTTCATTTGAAATCATGATTTTGGGGTGCTTTGAATTGTTTGTAGCAACTACAATAACAATGTCAAAAGCCCAAGTGCCGAAAGGTTGGGGTTCATCAAAAAAAGGGACTAACTTTTACTGTGTATTGGTACATTTGGAACCTTCACTTGCTTAGATTTCAGTTGAATAGATTGAGATTCAATCATTTATGGGTTTGTTATTGATGTTGCAGTCTCATCATGAAGAATATGGTCAACATGGTTCGTCATTTACGCAAAATTATCGATGCTACCCTTCCTCTTTTATTGAAAAGGTTTATTTGTCTGTCTTGAACAAGCTTTTGTATAATTCTATAATTATAGTTCATTTGATCATAGTATCACACAATTGATTGATCAATGCTGTATTAACTTTCTGTTGATTATTCTTAATTCAAAATTTCCTGTTTAGTTCAGTTGGTGTGTTGCTATAAGCCATTTGTTGCACTAGGCAGTTTTTTGTTATTTCCTTGTTAGTGATCCAAATTCGTTTTTGTTTGCACAGCCGCATCTGGAGAAGGGTGATAAGAGTATGTATATGATCTACAAAGCTAGATTTCTTCATTCGCACATTTTGTTTATTTACCAAACTAAGTTGCAACATTAGCTACTTGTTTGTTTTGTGAGCTCATTACTTCCTTTTCTAACGCAGTCATAATGCCTCCATCTGCTCTTGATCGACTTGGTAAGCGCCTTTTTATGCACTTACCATTGGATTCATGTAGTTCTTATCCACTTCAAATAATTTGATTTTCTCTCTAGCATTTCTTCACATTGAGTATCCAATGCTGTTCGAGCTGAGCAATTTATCTGCTAGTCGTGTCACTCACTGCGGAGTGCTGGAATTTATTGCTGATGAGGGTCTTATATATCTCCCATACTGGGTAATAATTTCTTTCTTTGATTAACTCGATCAATCAATATGAATTCGAGAGGACGAAGAGCTTACCTAGAACACTATATACCGAGTGTTGTTTTTTCTTAGTTGTTACAACTCATATAGTCATTGAATGCATTATTTTCTTGTATTAGATGATGGAGAATATGCTTCTTTCAGAGGGAGACATTGTGCAAGTTAAGAATGCCAGCCTATCGAAGGGCTCGTTCGTAAAACTCCAACCTCACACCAAGGATTTTTTGGATATATCCAACCCTAAAGCTGTGTAAGTTGTTAGACAGGAAAACGAGATTTTGGCTTGATCTTTCGATGGATATTTATTCTTCATGTCTTCTTGTAGCTTGGAGACGGCTTTGAGGAGCTTCTCTTGTTTAACCACGGGGGACACTATCATGGTTGCTTATAACAACAAAAAGTTTTACATCGATGTAGTAGAAACCAAACCTTCAGCAGCTGTAAGTATCATCGAGACTGACTGTGAGGTCGACTTTGCACCACCCCTTGATTACAAAGAACCTGAGCAGCCGTCACGTACAACACCAACGAAGAAGCCAAGATCAGAAGGTTTCTCGTCTTTTTCTTTTTAATGCTGTTCTTCTCAGTAGTTCTATTACATGGCTAATTTGAGATACTAACTTGTTAAAATCCTGTTTCCTTAGATGAAGAAGAGCCGGTTAAAAAAGTCGCCAAATTTAACCCATTTACCGGACCAGGGAGACGTTTAGATGGAAAGGCTTCAGCGGCTGCTGAAGAAACAACTACCATTCCAGTGTCGACTAAATCTGAAGTAGCAGCAACTTCTGCTGCTTCTTTGTGCAAGGAAAAAGAAACACCATCAAGCTCTATCACATCTACTCGGCCTAATGGGAAACTTGTATTTGGGTCAAGTTCCGACCAAGCTTCAAATGTAACACCAAAAGTATGTGTACTTCTGTTCATCAATCCTTTCTTCCTTTGGTGCTATCGTGATTCTTTTGGTTGATGCATATGCTTATCTTATGGTCAGAGCACTCAGGCAGCGAAAAGCGAGGAGCCACCTGTTAAAGCAGAAGAACCAAAGTTCCAAGCATTTACGGGGAAGAAATATAAACTAAAAAGCTGATCACGGAGAGTCTATATTCATATATCAGTCCGAAGCTGACTGTTTTCAAGGTCGTTATTATCTATACCTAGTTTCGAAGAAACTTATTTTAACCAGTACTTCACCATTGTTAGGTACAACATTTTGGTTGGGTGCTTGACTACAGACAAATTGGGCATTGGTAAAAAGGTTCAGCATACAGTATATGTTACTTGGTTCCCAATCTCTTGCTATTGGCTGCAGAACTTTTGATACTTGTTTTGCATATAGCTTCCTAGTTTTGGCTGATTTAGTTATTGAATTGTTTATGTCATCTATCTATTTACAAAAAAGCTACTCAATTTTCTTTGTAAAGATAAGCCAACAATGGTCAATTACTCCTTCCGTCTCAAAGAGATTGCACCACCTAGTCCTAGAGATGACAAAAGGATAAAGCTATACGGATTTTGCGCATTATCTGTTTCATATTAAGCGCGCAAGGGCATGAATTTAGTGAGCAGTAGGCGAATAGAGGTATGAAAAGTCTTTTGCGTCATGAGTAGTGGCAATGTGATGAGTATGAGATCTTACCTTTAGCATATCCATCTTCCCTACTTCATACCCTCCTACCCCGCTTTATACCCACGTGATTCGCCCCATATCAATAATGTACTTTATATGAATTTTGTGTATTTTTATTAAAAGCTACTCCATTCTCCCTATTAGTCCCATTTCTAAATAGGGTTATGTCACTCTATTAGTCCCATTTTTATTTATAGTATGTATTTTTGACCTTATTACCCTTACTCACACTACCTTATTACAATAAATCTAATGAAAAACCACTAACAATTCACTTACTATCCTTTCTATCTACTTTTTAAGTGGTCCCATTTGACCCACCTAAAAATTGGTAAAAAGTCAAATGGGACTAATTGGAAGAATAGGAGGGAGTATGATATAAATTATATATTATTACAAGTATGGTTTAAAATCGCGGTTGTATGGCATGTATATAATGCGAACATAGAGTGAGTGTGAGGCGTATAAGGAGGACATAATCGTAATGAGTATACTTTGTTTCCCGTAGTGAGTGAGGTGAGATTAAATGCTTACCTAGGTGGACATGCGTGAATATGAAAATTTTGCCCATTATGGTGGACAATGGATATTAGAAATTTGAAAAAATTACCTAGAATAATCTAAACTATTAATGATTTTCCTACAATAATCTCACGTATTCATTAACCATGAATAATTTCAACTTTGAAGGGTATTTTTCTAGAGTAAATTTGGGTAACCCGATGACCTGCTATAGTAGGTAATTCACCAAAAAAATAAATTAAATATTAATTTAAAATTAGAATTTTTTTTGAAAATTTATATAAAAAATTCTAAATAATAAATAGAATCAAAATTTTTTATGAATATTTTTTTAACATTTTTTCCGACATTTTATTTTAATTTATCCTTTTATAAAAAAAAACTTGCTATAGCAAGTCATCCGGTCATCGGGTTTACTCTAGGAAAAAGCCCCTCAAAGTTAGGATTATTCATGGTTAATCAATAGGTGGAATTATTGAAGGAAAATCATGAATAGTTTGGATTATTCAAGGTAATTTTTCCTAGAAATTTTAGGTGGGTATGAATATAAAAACTTGCATGTCGTGCTTGCTTGGCCATTTTACTATCCCTACCACCAACAATTAGAACAAAATTGGTAAGGATATTAAATTGTAGATAGAACTTATAGAGAGAAAATGAGAAAAAATGTGTGGATACGAATTAAAAAAAGTGATGAAGACATTACATAAAAATTATTTTGCAAAGTTGAAAAGAGAAATAAAAAAGAAAGGGTGACGGTCGTAAGGACAAGGATTATTAGTAAATGTTACCAGCCAACCATATGTTACTCTCATAGAATTAATGAATATAGTTACAAATTATTTGATTCTTCGGTATTACGAAATGGAAATAATAATCAAAATTTAATGAATCTTTGCTAGAAACATACTTGTCTTACTATTTTCTATTTTTCTTCACAAAATTATTTTCATCCATTGCACACTGAAAAGGTTATATGTGGTAAATAATATGAAGAAAATATAGAAGGAACCATGGTAATGACATAGCACATCACTAAAACTTATTCTTATTACCATCATTTTAAATCATTAACCGAACTGAGTAAGTTTGGCGTACTCTTGTAAGCATCAAAAGAGCATAATGATAAGGTGTTGAGCACCAATGAAAGTGAAAGATACTTCTCAATTCCCTGTTCATTTTGCACAAAAATTGACTTGTATAGGAAGAGTGTTCTTGCATTGAAATCTAGAATTAATTGGCTAAAGTTTTGAAACAGTCGCATTATTAATGAGATTTCATTAGTTATTTTTAGCGACTAATTTTTTTTTAATATTTTTTCGTCACTTATTAAAATTTAATTAGTGATGGTAGAAATTTGAAAATTTTCTACAATGATTAGAAACTTGTTAATTCGTAACGTGGTTATGAATCATAACAAGTAACGTAAACTTTGGAGGTAAAAAATTAAAGTTGAGCAACTACCGATAATAGTTCGAGAAAATTTTAATTATTACCCGAGCATATTATTTATCCATGATGGGAGTAAATTAAATATTTCATACACATACACAAGTGATTTTTAAACATATAATACAAGTTACATAACTTGTTACATGTACAACAATTTTTACCCAAACTTTAAACTATCTTAGATAAACCTTTCCTACACTATAATAGACCAAAATGAGACAAAAATCACCTCCAAAACAGCCCCAAACAGCAGCCCCAATTGCTGTCCCAAACCCTCTTTATAGCCCTTTATACACTTACATACTCAAGCAAAACACTCTAACCAAAGTACCCTTTTGTTCTAACCTAGATTATGCATCATTACAAGCATGCAAGAGGCTAATATTTGAAGCAAAGACACTCTAAAATCTGAATAAGAATTCAGCCATAAATCCCCAACACATTGCTCCCAAGTTCATCCATGAACAACCACTAGCATCCTTCAAACTTTCAACTACTAAGACACCTTCTTTTCTCATCAAATCTTCTTCAAAAACTCATCTTAAACTTCTAAAAATTTATGTTTATAAACTCAAATATTCCATAAAAATAATCTTCATTTCAAGAGCTTTCCATAGACACCAAATTTGAAGAAATCCACCAAGTATAGAGTAAGTTACGTTCATTTTCTTATTCCACTAGTTTTTGTAAAACTTGTTCATGTAGAACACTCTTACATGAATCTTTCTATAAACTAAGATCATTTTAATATGAATATTTTTTGTATCTAAAACTAAGAAAATTATCACTTATAAAACCTCTATTAAAAAAATCGATTATAATGGAAAGTAGAAGAAAAGAAAATGTTATTTTCACAATCTTATAAATTTTGTTACTTCAAGGATTTTAAGTAAAATTATGGGACTTGATTAAGTATGTTGCTCAACATAATAAGTACACTCCAAATAAGTTAAATCATCACAAGTATTAGTTTAACAACTCCAACTAAGGAAAGTTAAGTGCATGTTAGAAATCCAAAATTTTTATTGATTGTTTTTGGATGGATGCAATATGTTTAGTTGAAGAGTTGGAGTTGAGACTTGAAGGGCAAGGACCCGAAGTTGGAACCACTTCTAAGAACATATAGGAGCTTACGTGCGAGCTTACGGAATATTTATATAGGCTTGGAGTCGAGGTATGTCACATGGGGTAATTTTTAAAGGATTTAAGAACAAATTGGGAAAGTTTTGTATAAACTTGTTTTTAAAAATAAAATTCCCAAAGAGAAGTTCTTAAATCTTGAAAAATGATATCAAAATGATAATTTTGAGTAAGAAATGATTTATTACATGTATTGTTATTATGGGCATCATGCATGTTAATTTTATGAATTGTTGTATGTTTAAAGGCATGATTTTACACTACTTTGTAAAAGTATTTGTGATGGAATTTTTCGTTTGGGCATCATATTATAATGTCTCCAACAAGATTTGGCCAGAATATATTTAGTTTGGAATTTTTCATGATTTTTGAGTAATCGTTAAATTGTCTATCAACAAATTGTTAAATAGTAAAATATAAAATAATTACCAAATGAAGGCATATGGACTTGAAATTTGTATCACCTACTCATATTGACAGTAACTAAATTTGGTAAAATTTTGAGAAGATTTTATTGACTTTTGAGGACCTTAATAATTTTTACTCCGTTATTAATAATCGGTAAGTTAGAAAACGATAAAATACAAAATAAATACTAAATGGCGTCTTTTGGGCATGAAAATTTTATGAGACACTTATTTAAATAGTAGGTACATGTGGGAAAATTTATATCTATTTTCGTGACCATATATGGACTTCAATAAATTTTATTCGGTTTATTGGTAAAATAACAATGTTAATTATTAAAAATACCCCACACGATTTTAATGGTTATTTAAAATTTTATATTCCTTAAAATATTTTCTGGAACATCATAAAATTTTTATATTATTTTATTCGGACTTAAATAATTTTAAACCGATTTTATTTGATTTATTGATAAGATGTCTATATAAAAAGATAAAATATCATACATGACATTTATTAGTTTAAATGAGCTAATAACAATATTATATAACTTCTGTAACTTTGGTAAAATTTATTAAACTAATAATTAATTATTTACTAATTTATCAAATTCATAAATATTGTTTAATTATTTAAAGGCGTAATATTGTTAATTAAATTGGAGTAAAAATAGACCTATATCAAAATTTTATAATTTTGTTAGTAACCTACTGTCTCATAGTATAAATAAGTTTTACTTAGATGGTTTATAAATTTTATGGATTTAAAACATCATATAAATAACGATAAATACCTAAATTGTCGAAATAATCGTAAAATCATTATAAATTTGTAAACCAATTATAATCTGATGGGACAACCTTAAATTCATTTTAATTAAGTTATTATAATGACTTGATTGAGGTGGGCCTTGCTGGAGAATTAATATGTATTTTGTAAATCAATTATCGATTTTTATTACCGGTAAAACTATCTCGTATTTAAGAAAATAGTGTTTTATGAAATCTCCTATGACAAAGATTTTATAGACTTATGAACTAAATTCTATTTGTTTTGAATGAAGTTCAAATCTCTTTTAAGTTATATTTACTTTGAAATGAAACATTTTAATGGTTTCCTTGAAAAATCGTATAGAATTTTAATCACGTTTTGTTAGGATGCATTTCCACACATGCTAGTGATGCCCCAATATAATACAAAGGTTATGTTTGATGATATGATTATGCTATGCATGTTTTACCCATGTGGGAAAGATTATGATTTGATTTTGCTATGTTGTAAAGAAAATATGTTTTGCTATATTGCAAATAAAAGATGTTTATCATAAGAAAAAAGTTAATATTTTTGAGTTTTCAAATGTTATTGAAATTACAAGGTATATATTATATACAAAAATATTTTAGCCTAAATGGCGGGTACATATGCCACAACAAATGTTGTGTGCATGATTAAACGGCTCACCAATGTTGAGCGTGTATTGTTCACAATACCATTGTATTACACTTGCCGGACATGTCGCGGACGGTAGACCGACTACCAAACGAGTCACAGGATGACTCACAGAGTACCCATGTAAAAAGTTATGATATGATTTTGAAATTGATTTGGATCCATTGAGATCTTATGGTTTATGATGAAATATGAGAACATGGAATTATTACTATAAAACCATTGAATTAAGTTTGAATGATAATATGATTTATCAAATAAAAAAGCATCTTTCAAAATGAATTTACTCAAATCAAAAAGGTTTTAATAACTTGTTTGACAGACACTAGTGTGTTATACTCAGCCTTTTTGCTGATACTATGCTTTGTATGTTTTTCAATGGTTTTGTTTTCAGAGTAAACCCCTATGACACCTCGACGAAGAATGGATATGCGAGCGGAAGATGAACCCGAGTTGGAGTATGACTCCCCTTTTGTTTAGATCTCTTTATTGTATTTGAGAGACTATTAGTTGGGTTGTTTAGGTTTGGACTATTTTAAGGATGTATTTGAACTTTGGACTTATTTCGATTTGGTTGTAATTTTCCTATATTTTAGACAGTTAAGACTTCCATCATATTGCTTTGGTTTGGTTCAAGTATTTTACTTGGATATTGGTTTAACCTCTAAGTAACCCCTTAATTGTGCTGGCAAAAGTAAGCTTTCGCTTGATTAATACTAAATTCCAATTAGTGTTTGCCTTCATAATTCGGGGCGGTTACAAGTTTGGTGATTCCTACCCATCCTATTCAACAAAGTCCCATCATATATGTTTGACATTTAAATTTTGATAGTCATCTTATACCACACAGAAATTCAACTTCCACAATTCTGGTCACCTTCTAGACAAATGGTTGAATCTTTTTCTGTACTTACCAAAAACAATTCAAACTTATATTCATTCAACTTACGCCCCATCCTTCCAACTTCCACAATTCAGAGCATATTTGTCGTGTTTCAAGTCAAATTCAATGTTGCGGAAACAGAGCAGACACAGTGTTAGAAAAATAACTCACATGTGATCCCACATCGAAAAATCAGAAATAGATTGACTAACATATAAACTTGAATACGTTAGTCTATTTATTACCAATTAGTTTTAGGATGAAACCTCATCGAATTTATGTCCAACAAACCTGTTCACAAATTTATCAGTATGTTCGTAAGAATAAAAGGAATCTAAAAGAGAATGAAAATCCCAAGCCAAAAGACAATAACAGTGAGTTCTGTATTGATATCAATTTCAGATATTATTCAACATCCACATTTTATTAAGTAAAGAATTGACATATATAAAAAGACAGTAGAGTGTTAAGTGAGATAAGAAACAATTAAGCTTCTACAGCAATTTTCTGTGAATAACTGACATTCTCCGATCTCTCTTCGTCATCCAACAATTCTGGGAATGCCTCTTTGATATTGTGAATACTCTCCAAGGCATAATCTGCCCCTGCTGTTCTTTCAGATTTTCCAACCTGCATTATATAAACACAAATCGAAGAAACCGGTTTAACATTCATACAAAAGCTTTACCATCCCATTTTCAGATGAAAATCAAACTTACCAAAACTGTATGAAGACCCATATTTTTTCCAGTGCTTATATTGCGAACACTGTCATCGAAAAATAACTACAATACAGCAATTGATAGTAGGTATAGTTATGTTAGTCCAAGTGAATGTTTGCATAACATGTATTAGTATCAAAGAACGGATGAAGGAACGAGCTTACAGTTCTTTTGGGGTCGATTCCAGCTATCTTAAAGGTCTGCTCAAATGCTGCTTCAAATGGTTTACAGATGACGGGGGTTGGTGGAAGTGTTACGCCGGAACTAGGCTGATATTCCATGATGTTGAAGATTTCGGTGTCAGAAATTAAGCTATGCAAGTCTGAATCTTCAACATCGGGAGCTTTCTCCCCATCTTCACTTTCACTGTTTTTAGTGGGGTTTAGCGTCTCGAAACAGATTATGCTTTCGAAACAATCCTCTAAACCAAGCCTTTTTAGGACTTCAGCAGCATGACGCTCGTCAGAGTTAGTTAGAATCTAAACATTTGCACCAAATTTAGAACATCTAGACAAAAAATTGATACTTTCTTCTACTTATTCTGAAGTATTTGGATAGAGAACAAACATTACCACTTTGCGAATTGGTAGACTAAGTAATATGTTCCTTAAAACAGGATCGGGTTTTAGAAAATCATAGGGTAATCTCCCATGAACCAGCCTGCAAAACATAGAATGCAACGATGCTCAGCTTTTATCACATTAAACTGTCTAAACAATGCAATTTATCAACATTTATGGCGTGTTGGATGGAAGAAAATGAACGGAAAGGAAGTAGAGGAAAGTGGAGGGAAAGAAACGAGAGGGAAATGTGTGAAAGTAAATAGGAATGGAGAACTCGTTTACATTTTGTACAAACTAAATCCATCCAACATTGAAAAGATTCAGAAGGAATATACACCAGTCTTCCCTCCCCCTAACAGTGTAAGGATTAGTTGTTTTATTTAGCCTCTCATTCACGCGTATGGTACAATCATTGAATAAAACACACTTGATTCAAGGAAAGGTATGATGAAGTTATACCTGTGGTAGTGATCATAGTCGAAATTAAACCCGATTGCCTATTGTCAGATGACAAAAAGATCAATTAGCAGTATGAAAAACGGTATAAATGACAATTTTAAACACTAACAGCCCATTTGGTAATCGAATCAGTACAAAATGGTGGGAATGACAATGTTTATAGTGTACATTTTCATGATATGTATCATTTCATTTCCATGTTAATGAAAGTTTGATTATAAAAAAGTTTTTTTCATAAATTTCCATTACCACCTAATAGGCTAATACCATATTTGCATTAAGTTTATTGAAAAAAAAATAAGCATATGGCCATTTAACTTATCAAAGGATATTCATTATATAAATTATTCATTATTATCATTCCTACGATTTAGTAACAATTACCAAACGGGACGAAAGGTATCTAAAAAAGAATTGATATCCTACCCTAAGACCGGCCATTGTGGTTCCATAATACTTGTAAAGAACATAGCACATATCAGGAACTATACTTTCCTCTATACCAAGTTGTTGTATCATGTAATCTGAAAGTTTCATCACAAAACAATTTCTTTTTTGGGTTATCACCAATTTAAATAGGAAAAATTGTTTCTAAAAAGCCAACATTTTGGCCATCTGCAAATAAAGAGTCAACATTTCATTTATTCATTAAAAAGACAACATTTGTCTCATTTTTGCAAATAAAGTGATAGCAGGTAAGTTTTCAACTCTAAATTTATCAAATAAATGAAACGTTGACTCTTTATTTGCAAAAATGAAACAAAGGTTGTCTTTTTATTAAATAAATGAAATGTTGACTCTTTATTTACAGATCGCCAAAAAGTTTGGCTTTTTAGAAACAATTTTTCCATTTAAATAAAGGAATGTATACCTATTCTGTAAGGATTCAGTTTAGAAAAGGTACCTTGAATGTTTTTTGAGCAATGAGCAGCAATCCCAGAACTGAAGGGATAGAGGGTATCATCAAGATCTGAAATTCATAAAAATTAAAAACATTACTCCATTGATTAAATTACATGGGTATATTGAATTTGAAAAACTAAAAAGATATTTTACAGCAGAAAATATTACCAAATAAAACGCAGTCATATTTCGCCTTGAAATCATGATGGTTTCTGTGATGATCTAATTCATACTCCATTCTAAGAAGAAATCTGGGGAAATTTATTTTTTTTTCCAAAAATTAGGTTACATCAACAAAATGTATAAGCATTATTAGATATATTTTACCATTATTTCACCAAACTAAAATGAAAAATGGTTTCTTTCTTGATAAAAGTTTCTGAAAATTACTAAACCAACACAAATTTCTAAAAAAAAAAATCTGTTTTTCTAAATGGGTGAAAATCACAACATTAAAACCACAAAAAATAAACAAGAGTAAAAATTCCTAAGATCATAAATCTGGTAACTAAAAACAATTTAATTAGAAAACAAATATACATACTTGAAATTATAATCACAAATGATATAACAGTAAACATTCATGCAAAAAATTACAGCATCATATACGAGAATTCATGATATTTAAACAATTAATGTAAATTCCATCATGATCAAAAAAGAAAAAAAAAAAGCTGAAACTAAAAATTCGGTTATTTACCAGATTCAAAATGTCGGCAAAGAAAAAGGGAGAAAATGAAGGAAGATTACAGAGAGGGTAAGGGTAAAGGTAAGGAAGGGGTTGAATGCCCTCTTTAAATAGAGAAAAGAAAAAAATGAAATGAAAGCATGGGAGTGTAAAAAAGGATTGAAGTTTCGTTCCATGGAATATGGATATTTGTTTAATTTATGTTCCCTCCTTTCTCATTTTCTATTTTATATTCGGTCAGTCTCCTGAGAGATTCTCTCAGGCCCAATTCATTAAATTTTATTTTCTATATTTATCCTACATTTTTCTTGATGGGCCAACCCAATTAGAGATGGTTTCTCAAAGAGACCGTCTTTCACAAGAATTTGTGCTTTATATTTCCCTTCTTTATGTATATGTGTTTTATTTATCCCCGACAACACATGTGCTTCTCTTAATTTTCTCGAGCCGGAGGACTTCTTTTGGTCGCACTGTTCTTTATGGGTATGAGCTGCCGCCGTCCTTTCCACGCCACCTTGTCCATAGTTTTCTGTGAGCGAAATACACTGGGTAGGATGATGATGATAATGATGATATTTCCTTCTTTTGCGATTATACCAGTTACCACTAGTGTATGTGTATGTAATATTTTCTCAGTTGATTTTTTCCATTTGTAATATTTGAACATAAAGAGAAAAAATTTAATTAATATTTAGAAAAATTACTTAGAATAATCCAATCTTTTTATGATTTTGCTACAATAATCTCATCTATTGATTAACCATGAAGAATCCCAACTTTATTAGGTATTTGCCACCATATTCGAGCAACTAGATGCCTGCTATAGCAAGAATTTTTTTTAAAACAAAAAAATAAATTAAAATAAATGTTGAAAAAAATATATTAAAAATGTAAAAAAAAATATCAAGTAATTTTTCAAAAAGTTTCCCTATCTTTATATTAATTTTCAGTTTACTTTTTTGGTTAGTTACCTATTATAGCAGGTGATCCGTACTTAAGTTTACTATTAGTATATACCCCATAAAGTTGAGATTATTCATGTTTACTCAATAGTTGGGATTATTGTAGGAAAATCATGAAAATGTTGGATTATTCTAGGTAAATATTCATATGAGTATGTAGATTCGTAATACTATATACTTTTTTATTATGTTTTTTAATAATTTTTTATTATGCTTATTAATAGGTATTGATGCTCAAAATTTGCTTTGAAAACTGCGCAAAAAGTAAATAAGAAAAACAAAAAAGAACGGAGGGAGTAGTTTTCATCCTTTTTTCAACTTTACCCTCAACTTTTTTCGCAAGTCTTGTACGAGATTGTATGAGACGAGCTCATACTAGTAGCCTATTAGTAAAAAAAATTAAAAAATAAATGAAATTTAAATTATACATGGCAGGAGTTTTTTTGAAAGAGTTTTGACTGACCCAATTGAGGTCGTCTCACCATCTCAGTAAAGAATTAGTGCAACTTTTTTTCACCATCCTTTTATCTTCTTTTTAAGGTGAGCAAGGAGGTTTTTCATTTTATTTTATGGGATCCCAAATCATCATATCTATCTCTAACTATAACTAAAACAAAAAAAGTTAACATTAACATTGAAGAAACTAAGTGTCCTAACTTAATTAGAACACGTATTAATGCACCTAGGATCAAAATGATTAGATTCCCAATTGATTTGGGGAAAACCAAGATTTGAAAACTAATATTCTGAAATGAGTAATTTGCAAGAATCAAACATCAAAATAAACAATACACACAATTAACAAGGTTCCCCCAATGTGGGCTACATCCTCCCTAGCCTAGGTGTTTTCATTGATGTATAAACAAGCTTCTTGAAGCTTTCATGGAGATTTACAATGGTTTTCAAAGAGGGGTTAGAGAAAGAAGAAGAGAGGAATAAGAGTGGATCATTCTTTTAGAGAGAGAATAATAATCCAAGATTAGCTTATCTAAACTAGTGTATTATGGGTATTTATAATACATACCCCCTAATACTTACAATGACAAAAGCTAAGATAAAGCAAACAAAACAAAACGTCCATCAGGACCTGCAGCCGACTCGGCTTCATGGTGATCAGTCATGAAAGCCGAGTAGGCTTTGCTCTCTGCCACAAGGTGTTGCTGTTTTGTCTTCCAGCCGAGTCAGCTTCGATGAGGAGCAAGAGGTACCGCCGACTCGGCTGCCTCCTTCTGTCCTCATACCGAGCTTCCCATCTTCTCTTCACAAAAGCCATACCAAAGCTTCCCACATGAAGCTATATACATACCCATACTTAAGCCCAAAGACTCAAGGCATATTCATCACAACCATCATCATTCCTCCAAACTCATGAGGTGTCACATTGTAGAGTAAAACTTTTCCTTCAATATAGGATGATGATGTCATCCTATTATATAATGGAATTGGATTTTCCATTGGCATTAATATTGAATAATCCTAATAAATATTAGGGAAGTTTCACGTGGTGACCAAAACTTTCAAAAATCCACGCGGTAACCCTGAGTTTTTCGATAATGTACCATCGTGACCCTTTTAACGAAAAAACGTTAAGGAACGTTAAATGTAAGCTAGGAGGCGTATTGATCAGTGGTGCATTCGATACTAACTACTAGCCACAACTCATCTCTTTCCCTCTCATCTAACATTTCCCCCAGTTTCATTAGAACCCTTACCCTAAATCCTCAATAGTGACTTGAAATTCCCTAATTTTAATCTACATGGATCACAATCAAACTCTAGATCAAGAAAAGTAGTAATTTCTTCTTGAATTTTGGAAACTTTGAAAAATTTTGGGCCCTAATTTGTTGTGAATGCTGTCGTGTGTATTGTTGTAATGTCGAATATTGATGATGAATTATGAAAATGTGTATTGTTGGAAACTTAATATTATAGAAGCTAAAGAATTGAAGAAAAGCAGGGTTTGAAATTGGGGAAAAAAATGTAAATTGGATAGAAAGAAGATAGATTTAGGGTTTATAATTTGGGGGAAAGTGTTGAATGCTTGAGATATTGAAGAGGACATTTCATTTTAAGCAGCCTTCCACCTTACATTTAACGTTTCCTTAATGTTTTTTCTTTAAAAGGGTCACGTTGGTACATTATGAAAAAACTTAGGGTTACCGCGTGGATTATTAAAAAGTTTTGGTTACCACGTGGAAAACTCAAAATCTCAGGGTCACCACGTGGAATTTCCCTAAATATTATCATAATCAATACATTGAAAATGGTCAGTTTTCTCAGCAATGCATAAATGCATTGAAATAGGTTTATTTAATCAAAATATGTAAATGTACTTTAGAAATTGGTTAATGCAATCAACTTTTTAATATTTAGAGGTAGGAGAAGAGATAAATTGGTAAATAAAGATTGAAGGTCAGACAAAAAAAGAAAAAGTATAGTTGCATTTGTAAAGCAAACAATCTCATTTTTGTAATAATCTGACATTTGCTTTAATTTTATACTCTAAATTTCTTTTATTATTTTATTTATTTAAATAGACACAATTACTTGAATTCTTTTTATTCATAAATTTTTAAAGTGTCAATTACAATCTTATAGTGATCAATATAAGATAACTGAGCTAATCACATTGATCCGTCTCAACATTCAAATAGTCTCATACAAGACATGCTATTTTTTATTTTTTATTTGTATTATTATTTACAATTTTTTTGTCTACAAATGTTATCGTTATTTAAAATATTTTATTAATTTGATATTGTAATATAAGTTCAAAACGGTTTTTTAATATTATAGGATTTATTTTTAACATAGTTTGTTATGCTTACTTAATAAATATTAAAATTATAACAATAACATCATACAAAACTTATAAAATAGTTTTTTTTTATTGAAAAGTATTAATTAAATATTAGCTATTTATATACAATTAAAAATTCATTGTAAATTAGTAACCAACAATTTACAATTCCTTTTTTGTACAATGACCTTTTCTTTTTAAAAAATAATTAAAAAATAAAATAAAATGAAGATGCACGAGAATTATCTATTTATCTATTAAAAATATTGTAAAATTTCAAATGGCACTTTTTGGAAGTTCTGCTTTATCGATACTTGAGATTTATTAAATTGTGATTACTTAACAAATTATTTTTGCACTATGTTATTTTCTACTAATTAAAAAAAAAGCAAAATAAAACATCTAATTAGCTATATGTTTAAATGGAGCTAATTAAAAAATAAAGTATAAATATACTTTTACGGATTATTACTTAACATAAAGATAGAAAATGCAATAACATGTAAATAAATTAAAAAAAATATAAAATTTTATTCTAATGTATATATTTACCTAATTTAGTTTTCTATTTACTGTAATTTTAACAGTTTTCGATTGATTTTAAATGTTCCCTATATTTCTTTTTGTTCTTTTCGTTTACTTTTTGCACAGTTTTCAAAGCAAATTTTTAATCTCAATAACTCTATAAACACATAATAAAAAATTATAAAACATACTCCCTCCGTTCTTTTATGTTCTTCCACCTTACTATAACGGGTAGTTTCAAAAGTTCTTCTACTTTAGAATACTTTCTATTTTTGGAAAGTTTTCAACTCACTCTTACCCCTTAAAACCCCACTTTCCTTACTTCACACTACTATTTAATTATTTTCTCTCTCATACTTCCAATACAATCATTACTTCACACTACTATTTAATTATTTTTTCTCTCATAATTCCAATACAATCATTACTTCCCACCACTATATAATTAAAATAATACCCACTACTATCAAAGATTCTATTTTTTTTATCTTTGTGAAAAACCCAAATAGGAAGATCAAATAGGAACGGAGGGAGTATATAATTAAAAAGTATATATTAAGACGAATCTAACGGGACCACACATGAATATATTTTATCTGCTAAATATGTGTCGAAAACATTAATCAAATTTCGCCCTGCTTAAGATGAAATATTCTAAATAAACTATGATATTGTTTTAATTATTTTGGATTGATTTAAAAGTTATATAAGTCCTAAATGTGACATATTTTCAAATTTTGAAAGTTTGTTCATTGAGCATTTTGAAATTTTGAAACATGTGTGCTTTAATAGTTAAAAGAAGAATATATTTGTAAGATTTATTTATGAAATAAGATTTAGAATATACTCTTTTCTATTCACCTTAGATGTCCCATTTATTTTTGGGACACTATTCATCTATCACTCTTAAATTGCGTTTTATTATTGTTCCTGTCAGATTTTGCCGAACAATTAATCAAGTTAACAACCTTCTTAACTTGTGATTTGACTAAGAAGATTGTGCTGGAGAGGGTCAACGTCTTTAATTCTTTGCTTGTTATGCAACAAGATTTTAATGGCTTGAATGACTGGAGCCTGAAAATATTAACACAACGGTTAGAAAAGGCCCGAAAGGTGTTCTTCCGGGGACCTTCTCCGACGCCCAAGTCAGTATTAAAAAGATTAGGATTCGCCTAACCAGTCCTTCAAGATGCACAATGGCAATCAAGTGGATTATGGCTTAGGACTTATTTAGACGTGAGGTCTTTGTATGATAAAGTTTCTGGGAACAATATTCGAATTGCATGTCTCTTTGTATTTATATCAAATGATTGAGCTCTAATACATTCTCTCTCATGGTCCCTTAGAACATTCCTTGCATGCATTCTATCTCTTTCTTACATGTGGTAAGTTATAATTTAACAATCAACTTATACACACTATCCAACATGTGTCTTACTACTCATGATTACATATAAATATTGGACAAGTATTTTTAAAACTCACGTGAGTTCCTCGTGCAGAAACCCTTACATTTACTTGATGTCTTCTTTATACCCTGGGAGACAAATGTTCCCAGATGACGATCCTCCCAGAGGCCATGTTGCCAGATGACAACAGATTTGACTTTCTTTGACCAAGCTTTACCTTAATCAACCTTGCTTAATATTTTTACCCATAAAATTATTAATCTATAAGTTAAAATATAATTATGTGGGATTTTATTTGATTCGTTTTGATGTAAAGAGTGTTAATATAAACTTTTTATAATTTTTAATTATATATAACTCAATATATTAAGGATCGAATAAGTGCATTAAAATATAGTGCATAAAGTAAATGAGACATTTAAGATGAATAAGAGGGAGTATATTTTTCAACAATATAGGGTTAGATATGATATGAGTAAGTCTACTTAAATCTTTGTCTTTTATAAATGAATATATTTTTTCATTATCATAACATTATTTTCTAGCTTTTTTTTTAATCTTTTTTAATTAATTATATTTTTCGAAGATTGGCTATATTAATTCGTGCGCTTCATTTTATTTTTTAATCAATCATTTCATGTGTAGTAGTACAAATTTCCGACTTATAAAATGTTAGAATTCACGATCTCTTCTTCAACTCTTATGTCTCCTACAGCTACGAAAATTTAAAGTTCTTTTTCAATTTTTTTATTTTTTATTTTTGTGATTAAAATATTGAAAAGAAAGTTTTACTTGCAAATCTAATTTAAAATTGATTTTATTAGATAGTAATAAGATTATCTTTTATGAAGTAATCTCACTGAAACTAATTTGTTTTCCATATAATTAAATCGGTTTCATTAAAACAATTGTCAATTTTTAATATCTTCACTTTTAAAATTTTTTATAATTACATTGTTATCATTAGTCTATATATCTATTATTACATTTTATTTATATGTATCTATATACAGACGTGCATTACACGGACATATATACTACTCCCTCTTATTACTTGCCTTATTTACTTTTATGTTATTATTCATTCACTACAAAATATGTTGCATATAGCCACACTTAAAAATGCAAGTAGCCACACATATATGTGTACCTAAAATATTTCCCCACACTTAAATAACTGTGGCTATGGATGTGTGGGGAAATATTGCCCACACTTAATAAGTGTGGTTAATTCATAATTGGGTTACACTCATAAGTGTGGTAAAATGCATCTCCAGTTACACTTATAAGTGTTGGTACATCTCTATACTTATAAGTGTGGGAAGATTGGTACTAGTGAATTTTTTGTTCTTCATCGTTTCCACTCATATAAGCGTGGGGAATGAAGTTATTAACAAACTGTAGCGCCAAATTTAATATTTTTTTTCTTACTAATACTATTGTTGTTGTTCATTATTATTAATATTAATATTATTATTATATTATACTACTATTATTATTATTAATTATTTATTTATTAATTAATTATTATTAAAATTAAAAAAACAAAGATAAGATGAATAATCTAATTTTTTGAACAAAATTTATTATCATTGATAATAAAAAAAAAAGAGTACCCAATTTTTCGATTCCAAAACATAAAAAAATCAAAAAAAAAACTATCATTGTCATGAATTTACAATCAATTATTAGCTCGATTGCTATAGTTTAAAAAAATACAATCAATGCCAAAAAAGTAACATAAATCATTCAACGTCATCACAATTGATTTTCGATGCTTGTGTTTAGAACTTGTGGCGGTGTATTTGTTCCATGGTTAGCCACCTAATATAAAAAAACATAAATGTTAGCATTAGTTAATGTCATTACAAAGAAGAGTAACCCTACATTGGTCAAATTGTTTATACCGCAGCAATAATACGGATGAGACTTACTTGTTTTTCCATCTTCTGTAATCTAAACTTTAGCAACTTGTCCAATATTTCTACATTAGCTCTTTTTTTAGACTCATACATGCCTACAAAAAGAAAATAAGATTTTAGGAAATAAGTTCAAGCACTTGATGTAGAAAAAAAAAATCAAAACGTGATAAGAAGCCCATTTACCATGCCAGCTAGAAAGCAAAGTGACATGTCCTTTGTAATTTTGTACCAATTAAGAACAACCAAAAAAATTAAGGACCTCAACAAAGAAATTTCACAAGTACCGCCTTTAACCAAAACAACGAGGCTATTTGAAAGTGCAAATACCTGACAGGCCTACACCTTGATAAGCATAACTGTGAAACAACTTCAATATATCAACATAAATTTGTGTTAGAAGCATCAAAAAGCTACTGAAAATCATATCAACAAACATAAAAATTTGGTAGCTAAAGAATGTTTACTTAGGGACAGAGATAAACGAGACAACCTCAAGCACCAACATTGTTCTAGTAAATACAGAGTCGGAGGATCAAAAACTTCTGTCAACAAATTAAAATTTGAACTGAATCAAACGACAATAAAAACCCATAAAAACTAAGTCATCACTGACATATAAATCACTTAGCATAAGAAAATGTAGCACCAAGCAACAAAATAATTCAATTTAATTTACATTTGAGAAAAATTATTGTCTGTCGGCATATATGGAACATGCAACAAGATACATACAACAAAATCAACTAATAAACTAATTCAAACTCAAATAAAATTTCAAAACCTATTTGAATTAATAGTTCACATTTCACATTGTTTAAATACTTTTTCTTCAGTAAGTTCCCTACAGACTGATAATTCAGGAGTACCAAATAAAGTTTTTGGTTAAATTTTGTCAGGCAAACTCATAAAAGGAATTAGACAGTGAATGAATGATACTCCAAATGAAGGAGCTTTGCTACTACAAAGATGATAATTACCAACATAGGACAAGCGACAAACACACCAGCTCTTCTGATCCTCTAATTTAACCGAGAAAACCTAAATACCTGTAAAAATTCAGATATAATAGTAGCATAAAGGTAGAACAACCCACAAAAAAATTGAGAAAAAAAAAATGAAGATCATCGTACTCAGTTGAGAAAATTTGTTTCATTGCAATCCAATTCTCATTGGACTTCAACAAAAAAAGAAATAAAAAGAATTTACATTACTTTAAAAAATTACTCAAAGAAACTGACTTATACAAGTGAAGGATGAACCGATCTCAGCAAACCAATCAAACTGAAGGAAACAGCAAATAGCAAACTAATTGATGAAGCAGACCAAGAATTGAAGCAGGAATTGATGAAGCAGACCACAAACGAATCGAAATGAAGCAAACAACAACAGATTGAAACAAATAATGAAATAAACGATGAGGGAATTTGTGCAGTTTTTGAGAAATAAGAAATTAGGTTTTTTAATTAGGAAAACCGAGCAAAAATATAGCACGATGAACCAAGCAAACGAATTGACGAAGCAGACCACGAACTGAAGCAGGAATTGATGAAGCAGACCACGAACGAATCAAAATGTAGCAAACAGCAGGCAATTGATACAAATAATGAAATAAACGATGAAGGAATTTATGCGGTTTTTGAGAAATTAGAAATTAGGTTTTTTAATAAGGAATTTGTGCAGATTGATACTGCAGCACGATGATGGATTTTTGGCAGTTTCGTGTGAAGGGAGTTGAAGGAGGAAGCAGATTGATGAAGGATTTTGGGCGATTTTTGAGAAATAAGAAATTAGGTTTTCTCATTTAGAGTACCTGTAAATGCAAAATGGGCAGTCAATTTTTTTACTAGGTTTTTAAATATTTTTCAAATTTTTTTTAATTAGTCTTTTAGTCACACTTATATGTGTGGCTATTTGTATGATTTTTTCTCCACACTTATATGTGTGGTTACATTATAACTATATTTTTATTTTCTAAACTAGCTTTTCCTCACACTTATAAGTGATGTTATTTTCTCCACACTTATTAAGTGTGGCTAAAGTTATTTTACCTATAAGAGCTTTCAAAAATTTACCACACTTAATTAAGTGTGGCTAATTAAGTGTGGTTAGAAGCAACATTGTTTGTAGTGATTAATAACTCTTAATTTGTATGTATCCTTAATCTATAAGTAATATAGTCAAGTATGATCTTGTTTTATTCGGCTCAATAGAGATATTATTAATTTTAAGATTTCATAATTTTTAATTATACACAATTATAATTTTTAAGGGCTAAAATATTTCCTCAACAAATATAAATAAATAAATAAAACTAGGCTGGATAGTTGGAAGTGATATACTATATGGAGTTGCTATTCAGCGTAAATGTCTCATTCAGTTTTTTCACAATTGTCGAGGCAACACTTGAAACCTTAATATCTCAAATTATTCTTAATTAAAAATTATAAAAATTTGATATTCATAATCCTTATATTGAGACGAATCAAATGAGATCTCATATGACTATGTTTTAACTTATAAATTAAGAGTAAAATAAAAGTTAAAAAGTGATGAGTAAATAGTGCCAAAAAAACTAAATAAGACATTTAAGCTGAATAAAGGATAGTAGGAGAGAAAAGTGGCTAACCGATTTTTCCACGTATCATGAACAAATAATCAGTATCTTACACGTGTATAATTGTAGATGGGGATTCTAGATTTTGAATGTGAAGAAGTGCTTTTTCTGAAAACCAATTTACGAACTCGTGTCAAAAACTAAGATGAGTACTAAATTAAAAATTAAAAATTTCATATTTATTTTGATAGGTAATAAAAATCTCACTTTTTTTTGTTTAGTATTCCATCGGTTTAAAATGAAGTTCGTATATTAAATATTTACGATAATTAAGAAAAATAGAATATTTTAAATAATTGTTGTGGTAATGTTTAGCTAATGTTAATTTAGTCAAGTCAAGGAGCCAACTCTTGACCTCATTTGTTGACTGGCTCTTAGTCAAAGTCAGATTTTCTAACTTCCAGCAGGAATTACCGTCACGTAACTCCTAGGTAGTTACCCACCTCCTGCAGTAATCTCCTATTTCCTGAAATAGGTATCTCCAACTTCCCACTTTCACCCTATTCATGAGTAACCACCATCTGATGGTTATAAAAGGGGACAGCCCAAGGGATCGGCAAAAAAAAGCCTTAATTACGATACCGAAACTCTGTCGAAATTTACATTCACCACCACCACCAGCCGTTATCTCCCGCTTTACCACTTTCGTTGGTTGTCTGCCATCACACAAAACACCCCTACCGCTACTCTACGCTCATTATTCACTTATCTTTCTCTATTCCCCGATCTGACTTAAGCATCGGAGGGGTTTTCCGGGAGATAACCCCCCGGGCAAGGCTAACATGTTGTTGTGCAGGACAAACGAACCGCTTTCAGAAGGCGTCACTTCACCCGTTGACCGACGTTTGACCGCTGTGCCACTTCCACCCGTGTATCTCCGTCCTTCCACACTTCTCGCTTCATAACGAAATGCCATACCGCGTGGGACACTGAACAAAAAGTCATGGCTCCCAAAAAAGTTCAAACACAATCCGAACGGACAAGACATGATACAAACATAGCGGGATGCACAACAACCGTGCCGTGACTCGCCATATCCGGACATGCCGGGTACAAATCCACAAATGCTTACGAACAACTTCGGCACGATCAACGCCAACACCGCTAATCCCAATCAGAGGTGTGCGATGACACTGGCCGCACAAATCAAGACTGGGAGAAGGTGGATCCTCCCATAACTCCCAAAGGCGGATGATAGGGAGACCGCCTCCCGCCCAAAGCAGAATGCAGACAATGCGAGGAGAGATCCCGCCTCCAAAAGTTTAAGTTCCTCTCAGGCCAGTCCGCACTCACAAATACAGATGTCGTGGATTATCCAATGAAAAGATCCCAGCTCAGCAGAAAGCACCTCCGGCCATCGATGTATGTGAAAGAGAGAAAGAGAGGACGCAATGCGCTCCGGGTCCAGCCCACCCACTTAGCCCCATCGCCTCAAGAACCCGACGATCGATAGTTAGCCATGTGGGACCCTAGGACTCAGTTGCTAAACTCCCCTATCTCAACAAATTCAAGCAACCTAACCCTCGCTAAGATTAAAGTTCCTACATAACTCTTTTCGACGGAACTACATGCCCCAAGAACATGTGGTGGCATACAAAACATGATGTCGGCCAGATACCACAAGCCAAGCCTTGCGTAAATTCTTCCCTACCACGCTAGTGGATCCCTTAATCGTATACTTCTCACCACGCGATCAATCCACACTTGCATCTTGGTAGCCAAGTTCGCCAATCATTTTCGTCCTAAGAGGCAAGAAAAATCCAACTTCCATCCGAAGCATCGGGCAACAGGAAGGAGAATTCGCGTGCAACGTGATTTAAGAAGTTCCAAGAAGTCGTTTCTGAAGTTACGATCTGAGGGAATCCGTGGTCTCAACGCTCGATCAACGAGATGCGAACTCCCAAGTTAAAGTTCCAACTCGTTGAGCATCAGGTAAAGAACTATGCTGAAGCTCCATGAGCGCTAAAAGCTAAGCTACCCATCGATCCGGTAGATATGCCATGCAGTACTAAGTAAAGGAAGCACGATAAAAAAGAGGCGGCATCAAATCATCCTCAAAAGGCTCACTGGGAAGACCGTCAGTCACGGAGGGATAAAGGCTATCCTCCCCGTCACCACGGACCACCTTCTGACATGGGACCACCGAGGCATAGACAAGTTTATGTGGCTGAAGAATCAACGACGAAGCACTTGAGAGACAGAGGAGAAGATCCCCGCTTCAACAGCAACCGACGGGACATCTTCTTCGCTGTTCAAGATGCCCTCCCGACACCTCCTCCTACCACTACACCACCTGACCGTCGTAATTATGATTTGTACTGCGACTATCATCGCGAATATGGCCATACCTTGGAATAGTGTAGGGAGCTCAACATCAGATGGCAGAGGAAGGGAAGCTGAGCAGGTTCTTGAGAAGGGACTACTCCCGCAACAGCAATGAAAGGCCATACCGCCCTAGGCCTAAACCTCGCAAAGAGGAAGAGAGGAAAGAAACTTCTGCTGATACCAGGGGAGTCATCAACATGATTGTAGGTGGCTTTAACGAAGAATATCCCACAATCAAAGCAGCCAGAGATAGTGTTCATACCTTGCTGAAAGGTCCTCCAAAGGCACTCGCTAAAGGCCCCGTAATGAAGTTCGATGCCACTATATCACAACCGCTACAACAGCCCCACACTGATCCGCTGGTAGTGATAATTAAAATCGGCCAAATGAAGGTTAAGCGAGTTTTAGTGGATACCGGCAGCACGGCGGACCTCATTACCATGGACTGCCTGAAACAGATGAAGTTTGAGGAGAAACACCTGCAGCCCTTTGACAAGCCCCTCATTGGCTTTGGGGGCAACCAAGTTGTTCCTCTTGGCACTATCACACTTCCGGTGTGGATAGGTGAAAAGGATAACTGTAGAACACTGCCCATCCGATTCACTGTCGTTGATCTCAATTTTGCCTATAATGCCATCATGTGGTTGCCTCTCATCAATAAAACCAAAGCAATCATCTCATCACATCAACTCCTATTGCAGTTTGAACAGGATGATGGAAAAGTTGGAATCCTTCGAGGGGATCAAAAGGCAGCACGTCAATGCCTTATCAATTGTTTGAAGCATGACAATGCTCCTAGAGTATCCACCAAGAGGAAGCGAGAGAAGGAACACCAATCGGTCATGAGTGTTTACCTGGACAACCTCAATGTCCCGGAAAAACCTCAACCTCTTGAACAGTACGAAGAAGTTGAAATGTTTGAAGGAAGAAAGATAAAAGTAGGAAAAGCCTCCCTAGTAAAGTGAGACACGCATGTCTCTGCGCCATGCCGAAGTTCCGCGATATCTTCGCTTTATGGAAGAAATGCCCGATACGGAAATAAGCGCCACAAGTCGTACATCAAACCGGTACAAGCCTATCAAGCAAAAGCGCGCACTCGTGGGCAAAGAAAGGATTGTGCCAAGCGAGCTAAGTGACAAAGTCGCTAAAAGTCGGTTCATCGTGAGAATGTCAATACTCAATGGCTATCAAACGTAGTGCTTGTCAAAAAGCCCAATGGCAAAATGGCTTAATGTGTGTTCGACTTCACTAACCTCAACAAGCTTTCTGCCCAAAGGATGACCTACCTCTTCCAAAGATCGACGCCTCGTGGACTCCACACCGACATGCTTCCCTCACTTTTATGGATGCCAATGTCGGCTATCACCAAATCCCTTTAGCATCGAAGATCAACCCCATACCGCCATTATAAATGTTAGTATACGTTACAAGGTCATGCCGCTTTAACAAGAACGCAGGAGCAATCTTATCAAAGAATGTGAACAAAGTTTTCACTCCCGATAGGGAATAAACTGAAGTCTATGTGGACACATGATCACCAAAAGCAAAAGAGGCTAAAACCATGCCTGATCCGAAGAGAGAATTCCCTGACCTCCTCGGAACCATCGAATGCTCTTTAACCCCTAAAGGTGTATTTGGGGTTAAAGAGGGGAAATGCCTTGGTTCTTCGGTGGAGAAAGAGGGGTAGGCTAACCCCAATAATTCAAGATATCCCCCAAATGAAATCCCCCAAGAAAGAAATTCAAAAGCCAACCGGGCCCCGGAAGATTCATTCACCGCAGATAAATGTCACCTTCTTCGTGAGCCTCAAATAAAACAAAATTTGAGTGGACCGAAAGGGAAGGATTTAAATTTAAAGCTTATTCCTTCCCAAAGAAGGCTCCCCATAGAAGGAGAAACTAATCTTGTAAGCTTTCCATATCAATACTCCCCCTCCGGGTCCTGTAAAAGGGAAAAGAACAAACCCCTGATTACATCATGCCTCCGTGGTTCCGGGAAACCAAAAGTTAAAGGTGTTCGGGCCCTAATGGCAAGTGGGAAACTAAGCCCTACTTTCAAATCCCCCTCGAACCGGGTAAGAACCACTAGCCCCTTAAAAAGGTCTTGAAGGAAGAAAAACCCAAACGTCGCATTGAACCACCAACTAAAGGACCGGGATAGAAAATAACCAGGACTTCCATCAAAGCCCAAGCCCTTTACTTCTCAGGATGGCCAAAATCGCAAAGGGCCCAACCAAGAATGGAAGCTTTATGAATTCCCACCAAGTGCTAGCATGCATAAACCATCATCTCCCTCCACCTGTTGGTTTGGGAACGGCCAGTATTAATACCCCTTCTAACAATGAAGTTTAATGAAGCCCTTATCCTCTAACCATCCCTTTAACCGGGGCAAAAACTCTATCGGCATTTTCTATTCCCCAAAGATCGTGGAACAAGTGAAAGGTGAGTTTGAAGCAAAAGACGGGAATAAAAATTAGCAAAAGTTAAGAGTGGGAAATTAAAATTTTCACTATCTCACCTACCCGATCCACAACGCCAAATGTACTCATTAGAAGGTTGTTAAAAGCCTGCACTCATCCAAAGCCCGACATTGTGGTGGGAAGTCCTTCCTAACCCCAATATCACAGTCATGGTAAAACAGATAGATAGACGGACACGACGAGCTTCACAGTAAAATATCTCGAGAATCAAACTTCCCTGAGATGAAAACGAGGCAAAGACAACCGAACAAAAAGAAAATGGTTTGAATACCTTGATGGCATATTTTATAAAAATCCTATAAGCGATCCACCCGCGTTTACCCGCAGAGGTACTATATCCTCCGATATTCACGGCGAGACGTTGGATCCATCAAGGGATACCTAACCGATCAACAAGGTGCTTAAGGATATTACTCCCAATTTTGCAAGATGTCGAAAACTGAACTCAAATGCCGAAAGTGCCAGCTCTTTTCCAATGCATCCAAAACCTAGTCCTCACCACTACATAATGTGCCATTTGACAAGTAGGGATGGACTTACGACATTTCCCCAAGGCAAAGAAAGTTCATCATTGTGGCAATAGATACCTCCAAGCATGTTGAGGCGTAACCACTGCACCATCACCAAAAGCGGTATGCCAATTCCGAGAAACATCATAACAGAGGAACCACCGTCCTCATCAGGAAATGGCAGTGCAATTCATAAGCCGAAGACCGTGGAGTAACCGGAGAGGTTCAACATTCCATCGATCAACCCGCTCGCACAAATCAATGGAAGTGCCGAAAGCCAAGGAGATATTTAATGGAATCAAAAAGAAAATCGGCGGACCAAAGGGTCAGTGGACGCAGAGCCACCGCATCCCGGAAAGAATCAATGTGTCATACTCTTTCAATTGTTTTTGGGTCGGTCGCTCTACCAGCTTGAAATCGAAATCCCTCCCAAGGGGTGAACTTCAATTCATTTACCGAGAAGATGAAGGAAAAGGTGAACTTCGATTTTCTTCCTCGAGAACCGTGGTTACGCGACTCTACTTCAATCGCCTGTAAAAAAAGCATGACCCCGCCAATTCAAAGGCATGTAAAGACAAGAATCCTCAAAACCAGAGAAAGGGGGTTAAAGATGAAGCCAGCATAAAGCCAGTAAAAAGGAAAGTCTGGGGCCAAATCACTCCATTCAAAATTATCACCGCTATCAAACCCAAATATTTTGAAGTTAGAAGAGGTAAGGAAAGATACAAAAAAACTCGCATGCAGATCACTTGAAGAAGTTTTTCATTTAACAAGTATGAAGGTTATATATCTTCAATTTCAATATTCAGCCGCCACAATTTTCGCAACTTTCGTCCCGCTTTTTATTCAGTATGCTTAGTAATCAACTTTCAATTATCCAATATTCAGTATTCAGCACTTGGTCAATTTTCAATATTTTCAGAATTCAATTATCCAAGAACCGTGTTAATTGCAACGATTAGGCGGTATCAAAATCTTTTGGTACTTAGTCAATTTTCAACATTCAATTATCCAGGAACCGTGTTATTTGCAACGGTTAGGCGGTATCAAAATGTTTGATACTTTGTAATTTTCATTATTCAGTATTCGATCATGGACCTTTAGTATGGAACGATGTCCTGGATCATAATGGAACTTGCCATTTTCTACTGTTCAACAACAATTATCAATATTCAGCATTCAATAGATGAAACAGTTTGAAAATGCAACACTTGTTAACTGAAAGTAACATATATACAATCAAAAATTACAATCATGAGATCAATGTTTCCAAGCCAAAACTATATAAAATTAATCGGGGTTTAAAAATTTTATCAACCTTTCAAACCCAAAAAAACATTTCCCCCGCCCCACGGTCACTTCCCCCAAAGGATTTTCCGTTTGGGGAGAAGGAAAAACCGATAATATTTTTCAAAACCCAACCCCCGGCCCCCCCCCCAACTCTTCCCCAACCCCGGGGAAAATCCCCCTTTTTTAAATTTATGGGATTTTTGGTTTTAAAGACCCTTTAAAAAATGAAAAAGAAAACCTTCCTGGGAAAGGGGGGTTTTAAAAAGCATTTTTCTAAATCTATTTTAAAAGTTTTTCCCCGCTCTCCATCTTTTCTCCCCCCGGGCCCCCTTCCTTTCCCCCCCTTATCCTTTCCCAATTAAAATTTTTTTCCAAAAACCAATTTTAAAGGCCCCAATGGTTTTTCATTTTTTTAAAAATTTAAAAAACCAAAAAAACAAAAACCCCTTTTTCCCACCCGACTTTGAATTTTTCCCCCCAAAATCCGGGGGTTTTAAATTCCCCATAAAAAAGGGGCCCAAAACCGGGGCATGGGGCCCTGGGGAACCATTCCCCAAAAAAAAATTTTCCTTTTAAAAGAGCCCAAAACCCCCCGATAAAAAACCCCCCTTTCGGGGGGCCCCTATCCTCCTTCCCTTTCAACTTGTTTTATTTTCAAAAACGAAAGGTCAGGGCCCTCAAAAATCCGCTACCATCTCGACAAATCTTCGCAAAATACCCT
>CM033465.1:3992679-4147074 GCA_019425755.1 Amaranthus cruentus | reverse complement strand
CTCATCCGCCGGTGTAAGGTTGGAACGGTCAGTAAGGTTTGAATTCGCTGCCTCTAACAATGAAGCTGAATGTGAAGCCCTCATCCTGGGGCTAACCATCTGCTACGAATCCGGGGCAAAAACTCTATCGGCATTTTCAGATTCCCAGCTGATCGTGGAACAAGTGAAAGGTGAGTTTGAAGCAAAAGACGAGGGCATGAAAATGTACTTAGCAAAAGTGTAAGAGTTGGTGGGGAAATTCGAAAAATTTTCACTATCTCACCTACCCAGATCTGACAACGCTCAAACAGACTCATTAGCAAGGTTAGCAAGCTCAGCAGACTCATCCAAAGCCCGGGACATTGTGTGGGAAGTCCTTCCTAACCCCAATATCAATGTCATGGTAAACATGATAGATAGATCAGAGACATGGATGGAGCCACTAGTAAAATATCTTGAGAATCAAACTCTCCCGGATGATGAAAACGAGGCAAGACAACTGCAACAAAAAAGCAAATGGTTTGAATACCTTGATGGCATACTTTATAAAAAATCCTATACGCATCCACTCCTGAAGTGTGTTACCCCAGAGGAAGGCAATTATATCCTCCGGGATATTCACGAAGGAGGATGTGGGATCCATCAAGGGATACGGACCGTGATCAACAAGGTGCTTCGAAGCGGATATTACTGGCCCACTCTTAGGCAAGATGCTGAAAACTTGATACTCAAATGCTGAAAGTGCCAGTTCTTTTCCAATGCATCCAAAAAACCTACAAGTTTCCTCACCACCATGCAGTCAATGCTGCCATTTGACAAGTAGGGGATGGACTTACTCGGACCATTTCCCCCCGCCAAGGGGCAAAGAAAGTTCATCATTGTGGCAATAGACTACTCCTCCAAGTATGTTGAGGCAGAACCACTAAGCACCATCACTAAAAAGCAGGTATGCCAATTCCTCTGGAGAAACATCATAACAAGGTATGGTATACCACGGGTCCTCATCACTGATAATGGCAGGCAATTCATAAGCCGAGGCACCGTGGAGTACTGTGAGAGGTTCAACATTCAGATCAGATTCAACTCAGTATCAAGGCCACAAATCAATGGACAGGTTGAGTCAGCTAATAAGGAGATATTTAATGGAATCAAAAAGAAAATCGAAGGGACCAAAGGGTCATGGGACGAAGAGCCAGCCGCACCACCGTGAAAGAATCAACAGGTCATACTCCTTTTTCACTTGTTTTTGGGTCAGAAGCTGTTCTACCAGTTGAAATCGAAATTCCCTCCACAAGGGTGACTTGCTATTCATTTACTGAGAATGATGAAGGAAAAAGGGTGAACTTGGATTTTCTTCCGGAGAACCGTGGTTACGCACTCCTACGGTCAATCGCCCAGAAACAAAAGATGACCTGCCAATTCAACAGGCATGTAAAGACAAGAATCCTCAAACCAGGAGAGTGGGTGTTACATAAGATAGAAGCCACAAGTAAAGCCACAGAAAAAGGAAAGTTGGGGGCCAACTGGGGCGGCCCATTCAAAATTATCACTGCTATCAAACCCAACACATTTGAGTTAGAAGATGCAGAAGGAAAGATACTAAAAAGACCCTGGCATGCAGATCACTTGAAGAAGTTTTTCATTTAACAAGTATTGCAAGGGGCATATATATCTTCAATATTCAGTTTTCAATATTCAGTTCAGTTTCAGTTTTCAATTTTCAGTTTTCAACTTTCAGTTCAGTTTTTATTCAGTATGCTTAGTAATCAACTTTCAATTATCCAATATTCAGTATTCAGCACTTGGTCAATTTTCAATATTTTCAGAATTCAATTATCCAAGAACCGTGTTAATTGCAACGATTAGGCGGTATCAAAATCTTTTGGTACTTAGTCAATTTTCAACATTCAATTATCCAGGAACCGTGTTATTTGCAACGGTTAGGCGGTATCAAAATGTTTGATACTTTGTAATTTTCATTATTCAGTATTCGATCATGGACCTTGCTATGTGGAACGGTTAGCCGGTATCATAATGTGATACTTTGCCATTTTCAATGTTCGAATAACCAATTATCAATATTCAGCATTCAATAGATGAAACAGTTTGAAAATGCAACACTTGTTAACTGAAAGTAACATATATACAATCAAAAATTACAATCATGAGATCAATGTTTCCAAGCCAAAACTATATACAATTACATCAAGGTTTGAAGTTTCTATCAACTACAAATCAAAAGACAGTACTACGGCGCGGGCTCCTCACGTTGCTGACATTCCGGCGCTGGTTGAGGATCTTCCAGATGTTGTGGAGAAGGAGTGAAACTGATAATATCTTCAACATCGGGCCACGGCTCCTCACCCGCCAACTCTTCAGCCAACCCGCGGAAAGTCTCCGTCTTAGTGGATAGTATCTTTGACAGACTCGAAGATTCTCTTTGAAGAGCGACGAAAGAAGACCTTTCCAGAGCCTTAGGGAAAGGAGGGTAGCAGACAGGTATTTTTTCTAAATCTAGCGCAAGAGCTCTCTTTTCCCGTTCTGGGTCCATCTTCTTCTCCCATTCCCGCTGCTCCTCCTTATCCTCTGCCACGGCCTTCCCCAATACTTCTGAATCTTTATCCAACACCGACTTCAGGTTGGCCATGGATTCATCATGGCTTTGCTCGGACAACTTCAAAAGTTGAGAAAAATCAACACCCATCTTCTGACCCGCCAGCTTGAATTTTTCCACCTCAACCAGCGCCCTGGTGTTTATCATCTCTTCAGATAGAGCAGTCAGCACCGAAGTCACTGCCTCAGAGTTCAACCACTGCCGGGCCAAGAAAGAAGTCCTTTCTGACCGCAGCTTGTAAACCTTGGCCGCATCAAGGACCCTTTCGAAGCGGTCCATATCCTCCATTACGGTCTTCACAACTTGCTCATTTTCAATAACGAGCCTATCATGGACCTCAAGCATCCGCGCCATCTCTTGACAAATCTTCAGAGATACCTCGGATGCCTGATTGAGGGATTGGCCGGCTACCTCCAAGTTTTCCTTGATCCGGCCTCTCCATTTGTCGGTCAGGGCCAAGCGCTCGGATAATTCCTTGCACTTGGCCAACTTCTCCTTCAGGCCCGGAAGACTAGCCGATTCCTCCTTAAGCCGCTGTAACTCGGCATTCTTCGTCGCGGCCCTCTCCGACAGGCGGTCATTTTCCACCGCCAATGTCCTCTGAACCACCAGCTCATATTCCATTCTAAATAGAGCCTGTTGAAGTAAACCGAGTTAGTGTAAGGGAACGAACTAATAAGCTAAGATCATCAAAATCAAAGTTGGGTACTTACATCTGCGGCGGAGGCACGGGCTTATTCTGCCCGATCAACCGGCGATAGGGAGTTTAGATACTCCATATCCCGCTCGCTCACCAGGTTTCTGGAGGCGCGGTTAATGCGAGCAATTATATCAGAACGATCTAACTCCACAAACGCCATATCGTCCCGGTGTGGACGGATGCGGCGTTGGTATACCTTCTCATATGAATAGGGCGGTGTCCCGCCCGACTCAACCACCTTCTTGCCCTTGTCTTCGACGGTGGGCTTGCTCTTAGGGCGGGACGAACCGCCCTCCTTCACGGCGCTTTCGGCGGTTTCCGACTCCTGTGGAGATGAACTCGATTCATCTTCAACCTCCACAGGGTCGATGGGTTTAGCCGGCGTCGCCGGCGCAGCTTTTTTCTTGGCCCCGGTCAGAGGCGACTTAGCCTTCCTTTTGGCTGTAGTCTTTTTCCTCTTTACCGCGGGCTCACCTCGCTCCACATGGGACGGAACGGGAGCTTCTTTCCGCTTCTCCAGAAGAGAACGGGCTTTCGCCTCCGTTGGAGCGGCATCTACCCCAGCCATATTTGTGTTCCCGTTCTGCACCCAAATATAATCAGATAATGGAACCAAGAAATAACGTTCCGCCTCCATTGAGAAAAGATTACCTTAGGCGGGGTAGGTAGAGGACTTGAGTCCACCGCCCTCTTGGCGCGGTTGTGTGTCATCGCCATTAGGTTGAACTTACCCATCAGGTTTTTATGTTTTTTCTCAAGTTCTTCCCGGGCTACACCTGCATAGAAATAACGTTCAGAAACCGGAGGAACATAATCATGAAGCGCAAGAAAAACAACACTTACGTTTATGTATTTTCAAGCTTATTTCAGAAGCTGAAAGTAGTAATTCTAAGTCTAAATGTCGTTTCCGGGGGATCCAGTTCTCCTGTACGTGTACCGGTGATCGCCCCTGAACTACTGACATTTTAGCATATTCTATTATCACCGCCCCTTCTATTGTACATTGCGGGACATTGTTATTGAATTTGTTTATTTGGGGTTTAATGTCAAAAGTGGTCTTAAAGTTCCACGGCTCGAAACTATACAAAAACGCGAACTTGGTCCGGTAACCCTTCTAGTTATCCGGAAGTTCGCCCACTAACTTATAACCCCTTCTATGGGCAAGTGTGATCCAGCCAACCCCATGATCCTCGGACGGGCAAAGCCTAGCCCGAAATATATATCTAAAGGCATTAGGGTATATCTAAAGGCTTTATCTTCAAAACCTTACACACTATCAAAAATGTCGTGACACAACCCCAAGCATTAGGGTATAATTCGGCCACGGTTACATTTAGTAGCTTAAGTAAATTCCTTATAAATGGATGGAGGGGAAATCTCAGGCCTAACTCGAAGGCAGGCATATATACAGCTATACAGTTGGGTGGGGGAAACCTAACAGTGTCTAGGTTAGCCGGTCTTATTATGTTAATCTCATTTGGAAGGCCCCACTTTTCCGTCAGCTCTTCCCGGGAAGTGTCCAACTTATTCCGAGTCTTCGCATCAATAAAATAATTAAGAGGACCCCCATCTTTGATGTAGAACGGAGGAGGTTACGAAGCACCGCTCTCCCGGCCAGACGATTCTTTACTTTGCTCCATGTTAGTATCTACAATCAAAAATCCGTCTAATTCAGGGTTTATTTTTGTTAGATAATGGGGAGGGAAAGCTACATCTACTTCCCATGGAGCAGGATATTTTATTTCAGGCGGATAAAAGGGATGTATAAAAGATTCACTTCCACTCCTTATTGGAGAAAAAATCTGGGTTATGTATACCGAGGTAGTCCAATCCGAGTTATCGTCTCTTATTATTCTACTTCCACATGAGGTCTCCTCATGGTTAGCCGGAGTCACGGTAAAGTTCAAGTCGGCTTGGTTATCATCCATATTCCGGGAAAAATAAAAAAGTTATACAAATTTTATGGAAAAAGATTAATGATATATGCATATAATGTTCAAGCATGAAAATCAAGTCAAATCATCAAGAACACCCTGAAGATATGCATGAATATACTGAAGAACACCAAGAACAGATTGAAGATCAAGAAAATAAATGAAGATCTTCAAGCAAATTCAATCAAAAAATCAGTATTCAATCGAAAAATTTGAGGAAAAATAAAAAATACCTTGTTTGTGTTAGAATTTTGAAGATTTGAGTATTGTCAGAGCTTCTCTTACTAGAATTTTCTCTCTCTAAGTTAAGAATTTTGTGAATAAGTCAAACAAAGTAATGACTTTGAGTAAGAATTCCACTATTTAAAGGGTCAATAAATGCCCAACCACCTAAATACTATTCATGTCAGAGATCCGTCCCGGTCAAAAAATTCTAAGTATTTTATCCTTGTCCGCCTCACAAGAAGGAATGTGACTCGGACCCTGTTTTTAGCCCAAGAAGATGATCTTGGGGCTAAAAATTCAGGAATGTGACTCGGACCCTGATTTTAGCCCAAGAAGGTGATCTTGGGGCTAAAAATTCTAAGTATTTTATCCTTGTCCGCCTCACAAGAAGGAATGTGACTCGGACCCTGATTTTCGCCCAAGAAGGTGATCTTGGGCCTAAAAATTCTTAGTAATTTATCCTTGTCCGCCTCACAAGAAAGAATGTGACTCGGACCCTGATTTTAGCCCAAGAAGGTGATCTTGGGCTAAAAATTCAAAGTATTAAAACATAATCCTATTCCGGTCCGTGATATCACAACAAGTGTTCCACCAAATATCACCCTCAAATGAAAGTTCCCGCGGAAGAGAAGCTGCACCTAAACGGTCAAAGAAGCAAAATCTTCATATCTCCCCGTGGCACCGTCGCCATAGAAGGAATTTCATTCGGACCCTGTTTTGGCCCCATAGGAGATGAAAAAATATTCTAAGTACTCCTCCTACACCTGCAGCAATCCCGCGACACACATCATAAGGTCCCCTGGGGAAATTGATTACGAGGGTGTAACTCCCACAACCCGCGGCACCGTGCCCATAGTACAAATCTCATTCGGACCCTGTTTTTGACCCAAGATGGTCCTGTGAACTAAGTCTAGTATTTTCCAGCCTATATGTAACAGCACTACTAGGTATGATTTGGCAACGGTAGATCCCAAGATTTATTATATTAACACAACCCCACTGTGCCACGGTTAAGTGGTGTCCCGGTATATCTTCCTCACAAGTTCGATGTTCCGCCTAAAGAAAGATGCTATGATTTAATCCAATCTTCACATCATCCTTCATGCGTGGGGCTAAATGTTATGGTAATGTTTAGCATGTTAATTTAGTCAAGTCAAGGAGTCAACTCTTGACCTCATTTGTTGACTGGCTCTTAGTCAAAGTTAGACTTTCTAACTTCCAGCAGTAATAACCGTCACGTAACTCCCAGGTAGTTACCCACCTCCTGCAGTAACCTCCTATTTCTTGAAATAGGTATCTTCAACTTCCCACTTTCACCCTATTCATGAGTAACCACCATCTGATGGTTATAAAAGGGGACAGCCCAAGGGATCGGCAAAAAAAAGCCTTCATTACGATACCGAAACTCTGTCGAAATTTACATTCACCACCACCACTAGCCGTTATCTCCCGCTTTACCACTTTCGTTGGTTGTCTGCCACCACACAAAACACCCCTACCGCTACTCTACGCTCATTATTCACTTATCTTTCTCTATTCCCCGTTGACCGACGTTTGACCGCTGTGCCATTTCCACCCCAGGTATCTCATGTGCCTTCCACACTCTCTCGTTTCATAAACGAAACAATAATAAAGATATTACTTTATTAAATAATAAGTTTGATAGAAAAAAGTAATGACTATAAACATTTAAAAAATATACAAAAAAGAGTAAGTGAAAAAAACACTAGGACCACAACTTATAAAACATGTCTTTTTTTTTCATCATCATCATCTTACCCAGTGTATCCCGCTCATAGAAAACTATGGACAGGGTCTGGGGAGGGAAGGACGGCGGCAACTCATACCCATGAAGGAGAGCGCGACCAAAAAGGAGTCCCACGGCTCAAAAAAGGACTAAGCGACGCCCCTGCAACGTCTTTTTTTTTTTGTTATTGGAAATATAAAAATAATATAGTAAGTTAATGGAAGTTATGTGAGGACAATAAACATTAAAATATCATAATGAAGATGAACAATGTATTTATGTCCAAAATTTGTGATATAAATAAAAGATACTTTATAGGAACAATAATGAACACCGCAAAATGACAAATGAGAACTTCTGTAAGGAATAAAGAGAGTATAAAAATTTTATATTTATATCATTTATTCTATTGCAGACTCAAAATTAAAAATGTCCTTTCACTAACATGTGTTACTTCACGATAGGTAATTACTAATTAGGAGGTCCTTGCCAATAAAAACACAAATTATTGTGAGAGACGGTTTCTTTGAGAGACCATCTCTTATTGGGTTGACCCATAAAAAAATGTAAAGAGTAGAAAATAAATTTTGATGGACTGGGTCTGACGTCTCTCAGAGAGACGGTGTCTCAGGAGACTAGCTGAATTAAAAATCATCACAATAATATTATTACTCTCTCCAATTATTTTCAATTGTTCCATTGACGTTAGACACGAATATTAAGAAAGTGGAGGGACCACCATCAATAGTACACACATGTGATGTATTGGGTGTCATACATAATATTAATTTTGTTGTATAATAGAAAAAAGTAGATTGAATGAGAGAATGTCATTAGTTATTTTTTTATTGGCCAGTATTATTAGAATTTGATTGATATGCATTTACACACTTGTCATATATACAATAATAAACAACAATTTAATGGCAATCTTTACTTTGATAGCAGGAATTTTAAATCAGTCAATAAATCATCCAATTTGGTTTCACTTTAATGGCACGAATTTTAATGGCAGTAATTTTAAATCAGTCAACAATTATTCCTTTATAAAAAAATTTGCTGACACTTTAATGACAGGAATTTTAAATCAGTCAATAAATCGTATAATATTGGTCTCACTTTAATGGCAAAAATTTTAATGGCAGGAATTTTAAATAACTCAATAATTATTCCATTACAAAAATAAAAATTTGGTTTCATCAATGGCAGGAATATAAAATCAGTCAATAAATCATCCAATTGGAATGTGTGAAGCAATCAATTTTTATATAACATAATTATTCTTTTACAAAAATAAAAATTTGGCTTCACTTCAATAGCTTGAATTACAATATAAATAGATCATTTAACCAACTTAATTATTGGCTCATACCATTTCTCTTTTCTCAAACTTAAGTGTTGATGAATAATATTTTCAATAATAACCATGAGCTTAAATTACATTCAAGAGAAATGGTATATCTATATTAACCTCTCCGGCGTTAAATTACATTTTCAATAATAAAATAATGTTTTATAAACTCTTTACTAACAACCTATTTTGTATTTTTTATATATAATTCTTTTTTAATTACAATATACGTATGTAAATACTTTATTACGCTCCTTCATTTAATATTTTCGTTCGTCTAAAATTTCATTAAAATATTAACGTATTTAAAAATTCGTACATTGCATGAGTTTCTATCCTAGTTGGTAGGATGGTCACAGGTCCAAGACCCTATTGGACCCGCCCCAGACCCACCCCTTTTTTAAGGGTCTGGGTCTTATTTTTCGAGACCCATCGGATCCGGGTCGGAGCTGGATCTAAAAAATAATTGGCAGGTCCGGGTTCAATATCCGGACCCTAGACCCGCCCCTCGGACCCTTATAAATATTAAATTGTCCATTTTATTTGTCTACGTATGAATTCTGCCCCCAACACTTAATTTCTTTTCATATAATCATAATACATATAAATATAATATATATGCTACTTGCTAAGTGTTAACCCAATTACCCTTATTTCATGGACTCGAACTAGTGTTTATAATAGAATTTAAGCGTATATGGGTGACGCTATGCGAGTTTAGATGTTAAATTAGTATTAAATATTTGTAAAATACGATAATAACTCTCTTACAACACAACAAAAAAATATGGAGGTTTTAGACGCTTATATACCTAGTTTTTCGACAGTTTTTTCCATCTAAACAGATTTTTTAGACGCTTGCAGAAGCGTCTAAAAACTTGCCGTCGCAAATATTTTTAGACGCGTTTTTTTGTCTAAATAGTGTTGCTTTATCGACACCAAAAGGTGTCTAAATTGTGTTTTGTGCCTTATAATACAACATATAAGCTTTTGTGTTTAGACGCATGAATACGTCTAAAAGATTTTTAGATGCTTTTGTGTGTTGAAATGGTGTGGAATTTTAGACGCTTTTATCTGTCTAAAAAGATTTTGAGACGCTTTTTTGCGTTGAAAAACAACAAGTGTTTAGACGCATAAATGCGTCTTTAAGGGATTTTAATAGATTTATTACTAATACAACACAAAGGTTTTTAGACGCTTTAATATGTCTATGTTCCATTGAACGTGATTACATTGATATACTTCAAATTTGCACTCCCACAATGCCATACATATCAACATCCTTACTACAACCAAGAGTTCCAAAATATTACACTTCCTCTACATATTTTTTCATAAACCTTGTGAAACTAAACAATAAAATGTTATCATTTACTAATTCGGTTTTGAACACCCCTGTCGTTCATTGACTTTAGAAAAGAGGTCGAACAAACCAAATATGCATTTAGTGTATACGTTAGTCACTTTTGAAAAAATGTGTCAAAAAACGAAAATCATTAATGTCATCTAAAATAAAAAAACTTTTCCAAAAAACTGAACTTATGAGAAACAGCCCAAAACTCACACAACACAATCATCATTGTGTTAATTGTCAACCCAAAAGTTAGGCGCCACAACGCAGAAAACAACACAACAAGCATACACCAATATAAATAAGGGGTATTAATTGCAAATCAAATTAGTACTCCAAGTCATTTATTGCAAAAACCAAAATGTTGAAGCAAAAAGAATTAGATACTTACGCTAGAAATGAAATAATGCATGAGTTATTAGGGGAAGTCAACACGTGGATTAATGAGGAAAATGACCAAAAGGTACGATGTTCACTAGAAGATTGTAAGTAGAATTTGAGCTAAAGTTAAAACTCAACCAAAGGAGGGGGCCACATTTGATGCAAGTAGCCAAAAATTTGGCAAAAACAACTGGACAATAATACCATTTGATGAAAGCAGCTTCTAAGCCTTAGAAAAGGCCTAAAAGACAAATCAACAAGCAGTTGCAAATGCCATGGGTTTTAGACAATCAACTGCATGGAGATGGAGGAAAAAAACACATACACAAGAATACAAATGCAATCAAACCACTGTTAACCAACACTAACATGAATGACATGTTATTCTTTTGTATTTCTAGTTGCATTTATGATGAATAGACAGATGCTTTAAAATTCAGTGACATGTCTAACATAGTTCACATTCTAGACAATGATCCAATATTCAGGGAAGCTGCAAGTCAAGATGGATTCAATATCCATTTAGTTCAACAGCCTCCAAATTCCCCGATATGAACGTGTTAGACTTAGGTTTTTTTAAGTCTATTCAATCGTTACAACACTAGAAAGCAGCATAAACTACACACAATTGGTTACGGTAGTGACAGATGCTTTTGAACACCACACATTAAGGTTTGTTTGGATAACCTTAAAAGCATGTAAGGTTGAGGTATTGAAAAAACTTAGTGGTTTTGACTACCATATTACTCACATGAACAAAACCAAACTAGCTAGGGAAGGGAGACTACCAGATTGTTTAACAGTTAGGAACGAAATCATTTATGAGTCACTTCGTCATTTGGATGCAAATCATTTAGAGGTTGCTTTACTGTATTTGGGAATTGAAGACCACGAGATTTTCCATCAACCAACACAACCAACAACAACAACTATTGTGAGCCATCAGGAAAACCAGGAGTAACAAGAAACTAAAGAACCAACAACAATTATTGTGAGCCAACAAGAAAACCAGGAGCATCAAGAACCAACGGAAGCAACAACAACACAAATCCAGCAACTATCAACAACACAACGACCAACAATAGCAACCAACCAGTCCAACAAAACCAGCATCAACAGTAAATAGGGTTACAAGGGCAGCCATGCTTTTGGGTTAAATATTGATATTCACACTTTTGGGCTTATTGTAGTGGATGAAAATAATGTTTATGGTTAAACATCATGTAGATTCATTCAAGCTATTTATGACTAAATATTTAATGGAAAGTTTTAGGGTTTTTTAATGGCAAAATAATTTCATTATAGGCGTATCTCTCAGAAACAACATGTTTTCATTATTGAGATCCATAAACATGCTCTTTGCCTCCTAAAATCATAAAGATTGATGGCACTGTGAGTATGTATATGGATTTTTGTATCAACTAATGCAAATCATCTTTATCATTCACGCTTGCAATATTACAAACAAAGTTCTTATTCAAATCTATAGACAATTTAAATAAACTATTATATAAATAAGCACGTCCTACAAACAAGTTATTCTTAGAGATAATGCACCTATTGGCTTCAAATACTAATTTGTAGCCCAATCGATTCAAAATTGGACCCAAGACAAGATTTCTACTAATTTCGGGTGCATGATAAACATCCCTTAATACTAAGAGATTCCCCGAAGTAAACAATAGCTTAATTTGTCCTTTGCCTTGGACCATGATAGATGCATTGTTTCCCAAAAAGAGATGCACCTCATCAACCACCTTGTGAAAAGTTTGAACCATCTTGTAGAATTACATACATGTCTCGAAGCCCCCGAATCGATCCACCAAGACAAAGAATCTTCTTTGAGTAGAGGGGTCTTTGCTTGTAGAAGCTTGACCACTCCCTTGTGCCTTATTTTGCTTGTTCTTAAAAACAAAGCAATTCTTTTTTCAGTGTCCGGGCTTTCCATATTCCTAACAAACCTTTTCGGTAGTTGAGATAGCGGCCTTTCCCTTTGAAGAATCAACTTTCTTCCTTTTCTCACCGGAATGGGATGGTTTCCCTTCTGCAACGATATTGATGGTACCAACATTAGGATTTTCATCCTTCCGATTCTCTTGAATCCTTATGGTAGACTCAACAGCAATATGTTGTCCAAGATAGGAGAGTGTAATCTCCTCTCTTTTATGCTTTAAAGCATGTCTAACATCCCTCCAAGAGGGTGGCAACTAGTCTATAATGCTTGACACAAGAACAACTTCATCTATTTTAATTTTATGTAATTTTAAATTTGCATGCATTCTTTGCAATTCATGAAATTGATCAATTATGGGGCGATTTTCTACCATATTATAAGAATTAAAATTACTTGCAAGAAAATTTTTGGAACTTGCATCCTCCGTAATGTATTTGTTTTCCAATGCATCCCATAACTCTTTAGCGGACTCATGGTATTGGTATATGTCAAAAAGAGAATCTTGCATTCCATTAAAAATATGGCCCGACAAATTAAATCATCATTTTCCCACTTACTTCTTTTCCTCGCTTGGTCAAGAGTTTCATCTTCCTACTCCTCCAGTTTGGGGGAACTTATCACGTAAGCCACGCTCAAAGTTGTTAGGAGGAACATCATATCTTCTTTTGCCAACGTCGAAAATCGACACCAACAAACTTTTCCAACTTATCAAAGTTAGATGTAAAATCTTTGATAGTTGACATCCCGAAGATATTATCACAAAAGATTATTAAAACTTAATAATGCAAATAAAAATTACAAATGAGAATTTGTATTTATCCCTTTGTTGATGACAAAAATAAACTTACAAATAACAATACTAAATTAACTTGAAAATTGTTTTGTAACGACAACCGTTACCCAGAAGCTTGATACTTGTTGTAGGCGTGTGATCACTTTTCTTTTGTGATATTTCCCCAACAAAGGTACTTGGGTTTGATGTTTGGAAATTCACAAAGAGATACAAACAACACAACGCACCCTTAGTACTTAGGGTATGTCACTTAATAACAATGTGTTTAGAAGACTATAAGATTTGGAAGCTCTAAACAAGAGTTAATTACTCTCTTGAAAAGAACACAAGCAAATGAGAATAAGAGAAGAAGAATTCGGAAAAATGGTGTCTCTTTTCCCTATTTATATTACAAAAGTATAACCTAAGGATCATGACCCAATTAATCACTCTTAATGATCAAATTAATGATCACACAATCAATACCATTAATATATAACATTCATGAGCATTATTCACCTTATCATTCCTTTGCAACCTCTGATTTAGAGTGAATTAAGAATAGAAATCCAATGCAATCAATTCAAGGATCAAGATATAAGTCAACGGTCACATCAGAAGCAAAAGTCGAGTCGGCGGTCTGCTCTACACCCAGGAAAGCCGACTTGGCTTTTCCTACTGGACAAAACCATCTTTCCAGAACCTAAAGCCGAGTCGACTTTAGGCCCAAACCAAGGAAAGCCGAGTCGGCTTTTTGTGCTGACTTGGTTTTCCAATTTTCGTTTTGTTCTTTCCTTTAAACCCCCTTTGACCTAATATTTTAATACATATTGTCCCACTATTTTAATAGTACTTAGTGATTATAAATTTAGAATTATTAGACACTAAATTTTCAACAGAAAATGTATTACTTAATTTACTTCATTATCATTTGTTACATGACTCCGGCCACCTCTAATAAAATCTAAAAATTTATTTATCTTTTCTACAATATAATAAAATCTTTTATTACCTCACTTATAGATATGGGCACACATCTAATATCCTATTAAATAATTCACTTTTTTTTCTTCTTAAACTTAGTGGCAAGAGGGATCTCTAGGTTAATAACTTTAATTTGCCAACTTAGCAAATCATATTTATAATAAGGCATTTGATAGGGTGATAATAAGACATTTAAAAATTATAATTTATCTTTTTGTATTTTGTTTATTTTATTAGTATGTTTTTTTGTTAATTACAAATCACAGTGATGAATTAGAATTTTCTAGATATGGGGTAGAGAGGAGTAGTAATTTCTAAAATCGTAGTATAAGTTTTCAATTAGAAAAAGTACCTTAAATTTAATGAATGAAGACTGTCATGTATAATTCATTAACGCACAAATAATAGTATTAATTAAATTTCCAAAAAAAAATAGTATTAATTAAATTTCCAAAAAAAAAAATAGTATTAATTAAATTTTGCTGGATCTTTCAAAAGCATTGTTCAAGCTTCATTCTTTGAGCCTTGAATGGTCAAAATTCAAAATATTATAGCTAAGAATATGACAAACCCATCTTCAAGCTTGTCAAGTCTAAAATGCTTCTAGAAGTTGCAGCCAGCCAAAGACTGTTATCGCTACAAAATGTTTGGGGTTTGGTTAAAGTTCGGTAGTACATACTTCCTCCGTTACATTATACTTGTTAATCTTGACATTTTAGGCAATTCAACATATTATTTTAATTATTTATATATTAAATTATACACTGTTAGGGTAATGTTTAACTGTGCGTATTTAGTCAAACCAAGAAGTCAAAGTCAACTCTTGACCTCATCTGTTGACCGAATCATAGTCAAGGTCAGACTTTCTCACTTCCAGCAGAGATAACCGCCATGTAACTTCCAGGTAGTTATCGATTCTCTACCGCAACCACCTATTTCCTAAAATAGGCATCTCCAACCTCCCACTATTACTCAACTCATGAGTAACCGCTGTGGGGAGTATATAAAGGGGAATAGTTACGATAACCACCCCTAAGCCTTCATTACGATACCGAAACTCTGCCAAAATTCACTCAAACAGTTACCTCCCACCTCACCACCTCCGCTGGTCGGTAACCACCACATAAAACACCCTTATCTACTCTTTTCTATTCCTTATTCACTTACTTTTTCTCGATTCCGTTATCAGACTTGAGCGTCGGAGAGGGTTTCCGGGAAAACCCCCCGGGCAAGGCTAACTTGTTGTTGTGTAGGATAAACGAACCGCTTCCAAGAGGCGTCGCTTCCCAGCTTGACCAACGTTTGACCACTGTACAACTTTCACTACAGGTATCTCACGTGCCTTACACACTTCCTCGTTTCATAACCGAAACAGTTTGGCACCGTCTGTGGGGATTTCTTGAACAAAAAGTCATGGCTCCCAAAAAAGTTCAAACACAAACTGCCACCGTGCACAGTACAGATACAGACACATCAGCGGGACAGGCCAACAATCAGGCCGTGACCCGACGTGATCTGAACATGCTGGCACAAAACCTGACAAATGCTTTCACTGAACAACTTCGCGCGGCAATCAGCGCCAACACCGCTAATCCTACTCCGCAGGTGTTGGGCGATATGGCCGCTCAAATAGAAGACTTAAGGAGAAGGATGGATCCTCCCAACGATTCACAAAGGCGGGACAACTCCCAAAGGATGGATAGCTCCCAAAGGCAGGACTCTAAGAAGCAGGATGACAGGGAGACGATGGCCTCCCAGTCCAGCCGCAGGAACTGGCAACGGAGGGAAAGAGCCCGCCACCAAAAAGTTTGTCCTCCCAGGGCGAATCCAGACCACAAACCCAGGATGCTAGGGATTATCTGAACACAGCAGTTTTCAGTCACTGATAGACAAAAAGAGGGAAGAGGGGAGAACACAGCAGTTTTCCGGGTCTAGCCATCCGCCTAGCATTCCTCAGGAACAAAATCAGCCGGAAATTAGCTTTGGAGGACCCCAAGATGCCCCCATGTTGCTAAATTCCCCCCTGTCCGCCGAAATCTTGGCAACGCCTAATCCCGCTAAGATTAAAATTCCTGCCATGAACTCTTTTGATGGAACCACTTGCCCCGAAGAACATGTCGTGGCATATAAAAACCTGATGTTGTTGTATACCACCAGTCAAGCCTTGCTGTGCAAATTCTTTCCCATCACACTAAGTGGTATTGCTCTCAACTGGTATACCTCACAACCCGCGGGATCAATCCGCACCTTCGCACAATTGGAAGCCAAATTCGTCAATCACTTTGTTGAAATCCAACTTCCACCTACTGAGCATCGTACAGCAGGAAGGAGAGTCCGTTGCAACGTACTTGAAGAAGTTCCAAAAAGCTGTTCTGGAAGTGACGGATCTTGAAGATTCTGTGGCACTCAACGCCCTGATCAACGGAATGCGAACTCCAAAATTAAATTTCCAACTTGTGGAGCATCAGGTAAAAAGCTACGCTGAAGCCATAAGGCAGTGCCAAAGCTACGTTACTGCTTCCGAGATATGTCAGGCCCATGATACTAAGAAAAGAAAGCATGACAAAGGAGCAGCATCTAATCATCCTCAAAAGGCTCACCGGGAAGATCACCAGTCGCGGAGGGATAGGGGCTATCCTCCACGGCACCACGGACCCCCTTCTGATATGGGACCACCGCGGCATAGACAAGTATATGTTGCGGAGGAGTCGAAGACGAGGCACTTGAGAGACAGAGGAGAAGACTCCCGCTTTAACACCAATCGGCGGGATACCTTCTTCGCTGTTTAAGATGCTCTCCCGGCACCTCCTCCTACTACTACACCGGTGGACCGCCGTAATTATGACCTGTACAGCGACTATCATCGCGAATACGGTCATACCTTGGAACAGTGCAGAGAGCTCAAACGCATACTACATCAAATGGCGGAGGAAGGAAAGTTAAGCAGATTCTTGAGAAAGGATTATTCCTCCCGCAGCAACAATGAAAGATCATACCGCCCCAGACCTAAACCTCGCAAAGAGGAAGAAAGAAAAGAAAGCTCTACTGATACAAGGGGGGTCATTAACATGATCGTGGGAGGCTTTAACGAAGAATACCCAACAATTAAGGCTGTCAAGGACAGCGTTCATACATTGATGAAAGGCCCCCCAAAGATGCCCTCTAAAGGTCCCGTCATAAAGTTCGACTCTAATCTGTCTGAACCCATGCAACTGCCTCATACAAACCCTCTCGTAGTGGCAATCAAAATCGGACAAATGATGGTCAAGCGGGTCCTAGTAGATACCGGCAGCACGGCGGACCTTATCACTATGGACTGCCTGAGACAAATGAAGTTCGAGGAGAAACACTTGCAGCCTTTTGATAAGCCCCTCATAGGCTTTGGAGGCAATCAAGTCGTTCCCTTAGGCACCATAACTCTCCCGGTGCGAGTAGGTGAGAAGGATAACTGCAGATCATCGCCCATCCGCTTCACAGTTGTCAATCTTAACTTCCCCTACAACGCCATCATGGGGCAGCCTCTCATCAACAAAATCAAAGCAATCATATCACCACATCAACTCCTGTTGCAGTTTGAACAGGATGACGGAAAAGTTGGAATCCTTCGAGGGGATCAGAAGGCAGCACGTCAATGCCTCATTAACTGTTTGAAGCATGACAGTGCCCCTGGAGTACCCCCCAAAAGGAAACAAGAAGAGGAGCACCAATCAATCATGAGTGTTTACCTGGACAATCTTAATGTCCCGGAAAAACCTCAACCACTGGAACAGTATGAAGAAGTTCCAATGTTTGAAGGAAAGAAAATAAAAATAGGGAGCCCTACCAGAAGCAGTTAGACACGATGTCTTGGCGGTCATCGCCGAATTCCATGACATCTTTGCTTTTGCTGTGGAAGAAATGCCCGGGATACCGCCGGAAATAATGTGCCATAAACTCGATATCAAACTGGGTTACAAACCTGTTAAGCAAAAGCTGCGGCACCAGGGCTAAGAAAGGATAGAAGCAGCCAGGGAAGAAGTGGCCAAGCTATTAAAGGCTGGATTTCATCAGAGAATGTCAATACTCTGAATGGTTATCCAATGTGGTGTTAGTCAAGAAACCAAACGGCAAATGGCGAATGTGTGTTGACTTCACTGACCTCAACAAGGCTTGCCCAAAAGACGATTACCCTCTGCCCAAGATTGACCGCCTTGTGGACTCCACATCGGGACACGCCCTCCTCAGCTTCATGGATGCCAATGCTGACTATCACCAGATCCCTCTGGCGCTCGAAGATCAACCTCATACCGCTTTCATTACAAATGCCGGCGTATTCTGCTATAAGGTCATGCCGTTTGGGCTGAAAAACGCAGGGGCAACGTATCAGAGGATGGTAAACAAAGTTTTCAACTCCGAGATAGGGAGGAATTTGGAAGTCTATGTAGACGATATGATCACCAAGAGTAAACATGATACAGATCATGCTGCAGACCTGAAAGAAACATTCATGACCCTCCGTAACCACAAAATGCGCCTTAATCCCGACAAGTGCGTATTTGGGGTTACAGGGGGGAAGTGCCTTGGGTTCTTGGTGGATGAAAGGGGGATCGAAGCTAAACCTCATAAAATTCAATCAATCCTAACGATGAAATCTCCCAAAACAGTGAAAGAAGTTCAAAAACTGACCGGATGTGTTGCTGCCCTGGGAAGATTCATGTCAAAATCGGTGGATAAATGCTCGCCCTTCTTCAGGACCCTCAAACAAACAAAATTTGAGTGGACCGAAGAGGCGGAAGCGACGTTTAACAGCCTGAAGGCCTACCTTGCTTCCCTCCCAAAGTTAGTCTCCCCCATAGAAGGAGAAACTCTAATCCTTTATGTCTCCATATCAGAGTACTCAGTCTCAGGAGTCCTGATAGCGGAGAGGGAAAAGAGCCAATTACCGGTGTACTACATAAGCCATGCTTTCCGCGGATCCGAAGGGAATTACAGCGAAGTAGAGAAAGTGTTGTTTGCGGTCATAATGGCAAGTAGGAAATTGAAACCCTACTTCCAGTCCCATCAAATCCGGGTCAGAACCAATCAACCCCTCAAAAAGGTCTTGGAAGGCAAGAACCAATCAAGCCGCATTTCCGACTGGGCCAACCAACTAGCAGACTATGGGATAGAATATGAACCAAGAACTTCCATCAAAGCCCAAGCCCTGGCTGACTTCATAGCGGAAAGCACAGGGCAAGCACCATGCGATTCTAACCAAGAATGGAAACTATACGTGGACGACTCATCTACCAAGGTAGCCAGCGGCGCGGGGATACTCATCATCTCCTTCGCCGGTGCCAGGTTAGAACGAGCAGTGAGGTTTGAATTCGCTGCCTCCAACAATGAAGCTAAATATGAGGCCCTCATCCTGGGACTAACCATCTGCTACGAATCCGAGGCAAAAATGCTGTCAGCATTTTCAAACTCCCAGTTGATTGTAGAACAGGTGAAAGGCGAGTTCGAGGCAAAAGACGAAGGTATGAAAGTGTACTTGGCAAAGGTACGAGAGTTAGTGGGGAAATTTGAAAAATTCTCATTATCTCACATACCCCGCTCTAATAACGCTTACGCTGACTCACTAGCAAGGTTAGCAAGCTCAGCAGATTCATCCAAGGCCCGGGACATTGTGTGGGAAGTTCTTCCTAACCCCAGCATCAATGTCATGGTAAACGTGATAGATAGATCAGAAACATGGATGGAACCGCTGGTTAAGTATCTCGAAAACCAAATTCTCCTAGATGATGAAAATGAGGCTAGGCAACTGCAGAAGAAGAGCAAACGATTTGAATATCTCGATGGAACATTGCATAAAAAATCCTACACACATCCACTCCTAAAGTGTGTTACCCCAGAGGAGGGCAATTACATCCTCTGGGAAATTCACGAAGGAGGATGCGGAATCCATCAAGGGATAAGGACCGAGATTAGGAAGGTGCTTCAAAACGGATATTATTGGCCAACTCTCAGGCAAGACGCTGAAAATCTGATACGCAAATGATCAAAATGCCAGTTCTTCTCCAAGGTATCAAAGAAACCTACCAGTTTCCTTACTACCATGCAATCAGTGCTGCCCTTTGACAAGTGGGGGATGGACTTACTTAGTCCATTTCCCCCTGCCAAGGGACAAAGAAAGTTCATCATTGTGGCAATAGACTACTTTTCCAAGTATGTTGAAGCTGAGCCACTCAGCACCATAACTGAAAAACAAGTATGCCAATTCCTCTGGAGAAACATCATAACGAGGTATGGCATACCTCGGGTTATTATTACTGATAATGGTAGGCAATTTGTGAGCCGAGGCACCGTGGAATACTGTGAGAAATTCAACATTCAAATCCGGTTAAGCTCAGTATCAAGGCCACAAACCAATGGGCAAGTTGAGTCAGCTAACAAAGAAATACTCAATGGTATCAAGAAGAAAATCAAAGGCGCCAAAGGGTCATGGGACGAAGAACTACCAGGAATTCTATGGGCCAGCCGCACTACCTTGAAAGAATCAACAGGTCATACTCCTTTTTCACTTGTCTTTGGATCAGAAGTTGCTCTACCGGTAGAGATCGAGGTTCCCTCCACAAGGGTGACTTGCTACTCGTTTTCTGAAAATGATGTAGGTAAAAGGGTTAATTTAGATCTGCTCCCGGAGACCCGTGGTAATGCACTCCTACGGTCAATCGCCCAGAAGCAAAAGATGACTCGTCAATTCAACAGACAAGTGAAGACTAGAATTCTCAACCCCGGAGACTGGGTGTTACGCAAAATTGAAGCCACCGGGAAAGCCACAGAAAAAGGGAAATTAGGAGCCAACTGGGACGGCCCATTCAAAATCATCACTGCTATCAAACCCAACACCTTCGAGTTAGAAGACGCTGAAGGAAAGACACTGAAGAGACCTTAGCATGCGGACCATTTGAAAAAAAGTTTCATTTAACAAGTCTTGCAAGGGGCATACATCATCAACCGATCATATCAACATCATCAACTAGTCATATCAGCATCAGTTCAATTTTCAATTTTCAATTTTCAATTTTTATTTGAGTTCAGTTCAATTTTCATGTAATCAAGAACAGTTTGCATCCGTTTTACAATTCTGTGGCTGATTCCACGGCCAGACAGTATCAATATCTTTGGGTATTTGGTCAATTTTCAATATTCAAGTTGCAGAAAATTTATTATTCGCAAAGGTTAGGCGGTATCAATATCTTTTGGTACTCTGTCAATTTTCAATATTCTGTTTTGCAGAACCGTGTCATCTACTACGGTTAAACGGTGTCAAAAGATTTGATACTTTGTTAATGATTCAATATTCAATATTCATTGCTTAGGCCGTTTAAGGTAGTTGTACCTACGGTTAGGCGGTGTCAAAAGATTTGATACTGTCAATTTTCAGTATTCAACGTATATAACATAACAAGAAATAAATGCAAAACTTGTTAAATGAAGATTAGTATATATACAGTCAAAATGGTTACAAGGAAGTCAAATATTTCAAAATATGTACAACTAATATCCCGGAGTAAAAAGAGAAATATGGAAGAACTACGGCTGAGAAGCATCTTTCTGCTGGTCCGGCGGCCCAGGCTGAGGTTCCGGCTGGGGAGGCTAAGGAGAGGGAGTGAAGCTGATAATATCTTCAACATCTGGCCACGGTTCTTCACTCGCCAACTCCTCAGCCAATCCATGGAAGGTCTCCCTCTTGGTTGATAAAATCTTCGATAAACTTGAAGATTCTCTTTGAAGCGCAACGAAGGATGACCTTTCCGGCGCCTTGGGGAAAGGAGGATAACAGACGGGTATCTTGTCAAGATCGAGAGCAAGTGCCCTCTTCTCCCTCGCAGGGTCTACCTTTGTTGCCCATTCCCGCTGTTCCTCTTCATCCTCTGCCACGGCCTTGCCCAGTACTTCAGAATCTTTGTCCAGCACAGACTTAAGGTTGGCCGTGGCTTCCCCGTGACACTGTTTTGACAGCTCCAGAAGTTTGACAAAATCAACGTCCATCTTCTGAGCCGCCAGTTTGAACTTTTCCTCTTCGACCAAAGCCTCGGTGCCCATCATTTCCTCGGAAAGTGTCGTCAACATAGGAAGCACTTCCTCGGAATTCAGCCATTGCCGGGCCAGGTAGGACGTCCTCTCAGACCGCAGCTTGTACACCTTAGCCGCATCAAGGACCCTTTCGAAGCGGTCTATATCACTCATTACCGTCTTAATAACTTGCTCATTATCTGAGGCAAGTTTGTCTTGAAGCTCTAACATCCGCACCACATCCTGGCAAATACGCGTCGATATCTCGGATGCCTGGTCGAGTGAATGGCCAGCGACGTCCAGATTTTCCTTAATGCGGCTCTTCCATTTGTCGGCCAAGGCCAAGCGCTCCTTAAGCTCCTTGCACTTGGCCAACTTCTCTTTAAGCGCCGGTAGACCGGCCAGATCCGCCTTCAGCCGCTCAATCTCAGTTTGATGAGCTTCAGCCTTGGCGGTCAAGCGGTCGTTCTCCGCCGCAAGTGTTCGCTGGACAACCAGCTCATATTCCACCCTCAACAGAGCCTGTCAAATAAAAACAAGTTAGAAGGATATCAAACAAAAATAACAAGGCTTGATGAAGATAAAACTTACGTCTGCGGCGGAGGCACGGGCTTGCTCTGCCCATTCAACCGGTGATAAGGAGTTCAGATACTCCATATCCCTCTCGCTCACCAGATTCCTGGAGGCGCGATTGATACGGGCAGTCAGATCAGAACGATCCAGCTCAACAAAGGCCACATCGTCCCGGTGTGGACGGATGCGGTGTTGATACACCTTTTCGTATGAATAGGGCGGGGTCCCGCCCAACTCAACCACCTTTTTGCCTTTTTCCTCGGCGGTGGGCTTGTGCTTTGGACGGGATGACTCGCCCTCCTTCAGAACTTCCGCCGGCCTCTTCTCAGCAAGAGGCACGGCACTCTCCGCCGTATCAGATTCCCGCGAAGATGAGTTCGAACTTGACTCATCTTCGATCTCTACGGGATCGGCAGGTCGTACCGGCGGGGCCGGCGTAGCTTTCTTCCTTGCCCCGGTTTGAGGCGACTTGGCTTTTCTCTTAGCCGTTGTCTTCTTCCTCTTAACCGCAGGCTCGCCCCGTTCCACATGCGACGGGACGGGGGCTTCCTTCCGTTTCTCCAGGAGAGAACGGGCCTCCGGCTTAGTCGGAGCAGCCTCTACCCAGGCCATGTTTGTAGTCCCATTCTGCATCAAAATACAGTTAGATGACAAAATCTAAGACAAGAAAAAGAGAAGCATAAGGAAATACCTTTGGCGGGGTAGGTAAAGGAGTAGTATCCGCCGCCTTCTTGGCGCGGTTGTGCGTCATCGACATCAAGTTAAACTTGCCCATCAAACTGACGTATTTTTTTCTCTAATTCCTCCCGGGCTATACCTGCATAGAGAATGATGATCAGAAACCGGCACAACATAATGATGAAACACAGTAAAAACAACACTTACGTTTATGTATCTTCAAGCTTATTTCAAAAGCTGAAAGCAACAATTCTATGTTTAAGTGCCGTTTCCGGGGGATCCAGTTCTCCTGTACATGTACTGGTTTTCTCCCCTGAACCACGGACATCCTAGCGTATTCTATAATTACCGCCTCCTCTACTGTACATTGAGGGACGTTGTTGTTAAACTTATTAATTTTTGGCTTAATATCAAATGTGGTCTTAAAGTTCCACAGTTCAAAACTGTACAAAAATGCGAACTTTGTCCGGTAACCCTTCTGGTTATCCGGAAGTTCTCCTACTAACTTATAACCCCTCCTATGGGCGAGGGTGATCCAACCAGCCCCATGGTCCTCAGACGAACAGAGCCTCGCCCGGAATATATATCTAAAGGCTGTAAGGGTAGGTTTTATCTTCAAAACCTTACATACTATAAAAAATGCTGTGACACAACCCCAAGCATTAGGGTATACCTCGGCCACGGTTACATTCAGCAGCTTGAGCAATTCCCTAATAAATGGGTGAAGAGGGAACCTTAGACCCAGCTCAAATGCCGGCATATATACAGCAATACAGTTAGGCGGGGGAAACCTAACAGTATCTAAGTTGGCCGGTCTTATAATATTCATACCATCTGGAAGGCCCCATTTTTCCGCCAACTCCTCCCGGGAGGTGTCCAACTTGTTCCGGGTCTTCGAGTCGATAAAATAATTCAAGGGACCCCCATTTTTGATGTAGAAAGGAGGAGGTTTAGAGGCACCGCTCTTCCGGCCAGACGAATCTTTGCTCTGCTCCATGTTAGTATCTACAATCAAGAATCCGTCTAATTCAGGGTTTATTTTTGTTAGATAATGGGGAGGGAAAGCTACATCTACTTCCCACGGGGCAGGATATTTTATTTCAGGTGGATAAAAGGGATGAACGGAAGATTCACTTCCACTCCTTATTGGAGAAAAAATTCGGGTTATGTAAACTGAAGTAGTCCAGTCCGAGTTATCATCCCCTATTATTCTACTTCCACAAGAGGTCTCCTCAAGGTTAGCCGGAGTCACGAGAATTTTCAAGTTAGCTTGGTTATCATCCATATTCCGGAAAAAACAAAAAAGTTATACAAATTTTATGGGAATAGATTACGAATATATACATACAATGTTCAAGCATGAAGATCAAAACAATTCATCAAGAACACATTGAAGATGTTCATGAATATATTCAAGAACACCAAGAACAGATTGAAGATCAAGAAAATAAATGAAGATCTTCAAACAAATTCAATCAAAAAATTTGAGGAAAAATCAAAAATACCTTGTTTGTGTTCTTGAAGATGTCAGAGATTTGAGAATGAGTGTTTGTCAGAGCTTCTCTCACTAGGATTTTCTCTCTCTCTAAGTTAAGATTCTTGTGAATGAGTCAAATAAGTCAAATGAAGTAATGACTTTGACCAAGACTTCTACTATTTATAGGGTCAATAAATGCCCAACCACCAAAATACTATTCATGTCAGAGATTTGTCCCGGTCAAGAGAATAAGTGTTACACCGTTGTCCGCCTCACAAGTAGGAATGTGACTCGGACCCTGTTGTTAGCCCAAGAAGGTGATCTTGGGGCTAAAAATTCTAAGTGTTGTTCCGTTGTCCGCCTCACAAGAAGGAATGTGACTCGGACCCTGTATCCTCGACCCGTGATACCGCGGAAGAATAATTTCATATCTTCCAACAAAGGAAGAGACCCTCACATTTCTCCGCAGCACCGTCGCTATAAAAGGAATTTCATTCGGACTCTGTTTTGGTCCCTTGCTGGATGCAAACCATTCAAAGTATGAACTAATAATCCGCAGGAAACTTTTGAAGCAAGGCAACCCGTGGCGCCGCAGCTATAGTTCAAATTTCAGTCGGACCCTGATTTGGACCAATGCGACCCTCGGAAAATCTCAATTCATGTTCGGAACAGGCGAACCTCCGTCCACAGCGCTTGGGGCTCATCTGCAGCCTTGGGGCACATCCACTTTGGGGGCTCACTTATACGATAGCTTCACTACGGTATCACGGTGTGGCGGCACCACGGCCAAAATCAAGTCTCCTAGGATTTGCTAGGCTTATCATTCCGCATAAAGAAAAATGTCACGACCCGACACGGTTCTTACATCATTCTTCATGCGTGGGGCTAAATGTTAGGGTAATGTTTAGCTGTGCGTATTTAGTCAAACCAAGAAGTCAAAGTCAACTCTTGACCTCATCTGTTGACCGACTCATAGTCAAGGTCAGACTTTCTCACTTCCAGCAGAGATAACCGTCATGTAACTTCCAGGTAGTTATCGATTCTCTACCGCAACCACCTATTTCCTAAAATAGGCATCTCCAACCTCCCACTATTACTCAACTCATGAGTAACCGCTGTGGGGAGTATATAAAGGGGAATAGTTACGATAACCACCCCTAAGCCTTCATTACGATACCGAAACTCTGTCAAAATTCACTCAGACAGTTACCTCCCGCCTCACCACCTCCGCTGGTCGGTAACCACCACATAAAACACCCTTATCTACTCTTTTCTATTCCTTATTCACTTACTTTTTCTCGATTCCGTTATCTAACTTGAGCGTCGGAGAGGGTTTCCGGGAAAACCCCTCGGGCAAGGCTAACTTGTTGTTGTGTAGGATAAACGAACCGCTTCCAGGAGGCGTCGCTTCCCAGCTTGACCAACGTTTGACCACTGTACAACTTCCACTTTAGGTATCTCACGTGCCTTACACACTTCCTCGTTTCATAACCGAAACATACACATTAAAAAATTATAAAAAGTTAATATTATATTATTATTGTCGTATGCACTTAGAAGATTCAAACAAGATTTTACTTAACTATTTTTTTTTGCACATTAAGTACAATATATAAATAATCTTTGAACGGCAAGCACCGTCAAAACTATTATGTATCGAGTACTTCAGATTGGGAGAAGTATTAAATAGTAGAAATTATAATGAAAAATTAGTGTTATTTTAATAGAAAAACCTCTTGATAAGTTAAATGGTCATATTTATTTATCACATTCATCTTAACTTTTCATAAAATTTATTCCAATATATTGTCATATATAAATAAAATATTAGGTAGTAATAAAACATTATGAACAAAATTGTTTTTATTAGCAAAAGTTCATTACCATTTTCCACTATAATAACATTGTACATTTCATAAAAATTTACAAAATAGAAAGTGAAATATATTCTTAACATGAAAGCGAGTCGTAATTCTTTTGCAAGGAATTTTGCCTTTCTAACAAGGCATGATTCATGAAGCGAGCAAGCAGAACAATGCAAAATTCCATCAGCAAACATCAATTTAATCTCATTTAAATAATATTTATCCAAAAGTGTAAAATGCAAAAAATAAAAATAAAAATCATCATACACTTCACTAAATGAACAGAGAAACTTTTACCCATGTACAAAACAGACACTAAAATACCCCAGATGACTATGTTGGGACTACATCCGGCATAAGTGGTGATGAACCGGTCTCATCCTCGGACGACCGTTTCTCAGAAGCCTCACCCTTCTTCTCACTTTCTTGAAAACCTTGTTTGAATCTGTCGTAGTTTGTGAGCTCGGCTGGTTTGAAAGGCCTCTCACCTAGAACTCGAACCAAGTCTTCTTGATGTAGGACTTCTTTCTCGAGCAGTAATTCTGCTATTTTAGCAACCTGCTCCTTGTGTTCCTCGATCAACTCTACAGTATGCTTGTATGCTTTGGTAACCCACTCTCTTACCTCTTCGTCGATGATGGCACCAGTCTTGTTGCTGTACGGCTTTGTCATTTCAAAACCATCCTCCCTTTGGGGAAATGAGAGAAGACCCACTTTGTCACTGAACCCATATACTGCAACTTGGGCGTATGTCATTTTCGTCACCTTCTCCAGGTCATTCTGAGCTCCAGTTGAGATTTTACCGATCAGAACCTTCAAAATAAACAACTGTGTGTCAAATACTCGGCAAAATCTAAACTGCATATTTGTTTCCTCAGATCCTCACAAGGGATGTTCAACAGGCCAAGCATCCATTTTAAGCCTGTATCCGGCCCGTTTTAAGTAGGTTTTGTAAGGACCGGGTTGAAAATGGACCGAGCCAAATCAGGCTATGGTAAGCGGGTTAAGTAAAAGGACTTCATAAGGGCCAGAAATTGGTCTTTGTAAATAACATAATTGAAAGATCATTTAATTATTATAAATGACAATGCTAATGGGAATTACTAACGTTCCTACAATTTAATTATATATAATTGATAATTTAATTATTAAGAATTGATCAAGGGGATTATTATAATTTTTTAGTAATATAACGGGTCGGGTCATGCTTTGAAGACCCATCCCATTTAAAGCCCATATTAAGTTTAAAAGACCCTTATCCAACCCGGCACGGTATGTATCCGGCCCATTGAACAGTCCTACTCAAATACATCAAGATCAGTTACTTCCGTAATGGTCTCAACTTTAAAAAACACAGAGGAAGGAAGTCACCAAAGGTATTAAGTTGATTTAGACAAAAATTGTCCCAATATGATACATCTTACATGGATTCAAGAAAGGAAATAGAATGAGTGAAAGAGAAGCAAATACCTGTTCAGCAGCTCGACCACCCAATGTCATGCAAGTCATGTCAAAAAGCTGCTCTTTTGTCATAAGAAGATTTTCATTTGGAACATACTGCGCAAATCCTAGAGCGGCTGTTCCACGAGGAACAATTGTGACTTTCAATAGAGGTTCAGCATGTTCGAGGAACCATCCAGCAACAGCATGACCTGATTCATGATAAGCAACAGTTCGTCTTTCCAACTTGCTTATTACCTGCACGACAAGAAAGAAAAGTTAAAACCGCTTATTTAGTAAGCAAGGTTGTACGCATCATAGAAGAAAGCAAAACTTTACCTTGTTTCTCTTCTCTAGTCCACCAATAACTCTATCTATGGCCGCTTCAAAATGTTCCATATTAACCACTGTCCCCTCATTCCTTGCAGCTATTAATGCAGCTTCATTACAAACATTTGCTATGTCGGCACCAGCAAACCCAGGAGTGAGTGCTGCAAGTCTCTCTGAGTAGTATGATGGCTCGTGATCAAGCTTGATCTTTTTCAAATAAATCTGAAAGATTTGTTCACGACCTTTGATATCAGGCTTGTCAATGGTGATCTGGCGATCGAATCGACCAGGTCTCAACAAAGCCTTATCGAGAATATCTGGCCTATTTGTGCCAGCAAGCACCACCACTCCAGAGGTAGTTCCAAAACCATCCATTTCAACAAGCAGCTGATTGAGAGTGCTTTCTCTCTCATCATTTGAACCAGAAAATCCACCACGTCCTCTTGCACGTCCAATGGCATCAATCTCATCAATGAAAACAATGCTAGGAGCACATTGTCTTGCTTCCTGGAAAAGGTTTCTCACCCTGGATGGCCCAACACCAACAAACATCTCCATAAAATCTGAACCTGATATAGAAAGGAAGGGTACACCAGATTCTCCAGCAGTTGCCTTAGCTAAGAGTGTTTTTCCAGTCCCTGGTGGACCAACTAAGAGAGCACCTTTAGGAATCTTTGCACCCAATTCTTCATACTTCTTTGGATTCTTAAGGAAGTGTACGAACTCCATAATTTCTTGCTTTGCCTCATCACAGCCAGCAACATCTTTAAAGTATACCTGAAAATGATAGTCCATAACTCATACGCATTAAGAAAATGATCATGACCAGTTTTAACAGATCAACAATAGCAATAACAATTACATCGCTCAGCGCAAATATATCATGAAAATAAGTAGCAGCTGAATATAGTTAATAAACATACAAATTTGAATAAATATATCTAACCTTGTTCTTTGCATTCTTATCCACTTTTGTGATTTGGGCTTTTCCAATGTTGAAAATTCCTCGAGCTCCTTTTCCACCAGGGCCACCAACACCTAGGCCACCTTGCATCTTCCTACCCGTGTAAAAAAGTGATCCGAGAAGTAAAAGTGTGGGAGCAAATCTCACTAACTCCTGATACCACACCATTTCATTCATATATGTTACAGGAACATAGTCATGGGGATCAATACCCAAGGCCTCCTGTGCTTCCTCCAACTTTTCTTCAAAGGATTCAACACTTCCAATGGTGAAATAATACTTGTACTGGCCTGAGCGCCCTCTCGTTGGAGCACTACTGCCTGGTCCTTGTACCGCATCGTTGTTTGTTTGATCCCATGGTGAGCTCCTTACATAGACTTTAGCAACTGATTTATTGGAAACAACAATATGATCAACCAGACCAGGTTCTAGAAGCTTATTTTTGAATTCTTGGAAACTAATCTGCAAGCAGTAATCGCACAAAAGTGAAAAACAAACTACATGTTTTAATAATTCAAGCGACACAAACAGGTTGAAAGAATTAAAGAAAGGTAAAAAGCATTAGATAGACAGTTTCTATCATCCAGTGTCCCAATCTATACATTAAGCAAATAAGAACACACAATCAGGCAATAACATAATCAATTTTCACACAGAGACCAAGAAGATAAAGTTGGCCTAGCCTTGCAAAATGAACATGAAGATGTTCAATAAAGAAACCACTTAGTTCACAGAAATCAGAAATGAATGAAACAAATACCCTTATCACAACAATCACATGTGGTTCACCATTTCAGCACTTCCCGTTCCCCTTATAGTTTGGGTAATTAAGGTTTCATCATTACCACCACTCCAAAGCATTTCAAATTCCTTTTGGAAGATAAAGAAAATAGAAGGTATTAAAGGCTGTCAGTGAAACAGATCATCGGAAATCAAATTGATTTATCACCACTCGTTAAACTTCAACTAGTTTTCCATTGCTGCTAATCTATCTGTAATGATTGGTACTCAGCTGCTCAGCCTCCCAACTCACACCACAAAGTCAGTAAACAAATACAGAAGTAGAGATTTAGCAAAACAGAGAAATATAGCAAGAAAGAAAAGAGAGAAAGAAATAGAAATGGTGGAATGCTTGTATTATGTATTAGAGGACGTTGTGTCCCCTCGAGCTCTTCGAGTGGCCCGATAACTCCTAAAGGTACAAGACCTCAAAATGGTACTACAAGCATGAGAATAAACTATTGCACCCTTAGCTATATATAGCAAGTACAATATTCTAGAAGGCTAGATAGAGAGTACAGCTCATCAATTATAACTACCAATACTGACATCACAATCTTGTGAAGGCAGCCATATGGTGAGGTGTCCAGGAGTTGGTTATACTTATTCCTGATTCCTTTTCTGTTTTCTTGCATAAGTATGTTTTATGATGGGCCTGGGCTGCTGCTGCTGATTACGATCCATGACAATACCCGCCCCAACGAGAGACACCTTGTCCTCAAGGTGGAAATCAGGAAAAAGCGAATCAATATTAGCAAAAAGTTCCCAAGTTGCATCTGAAACCGGTAGGCCTTGCCATTGAATGAGAACCTGAGCAGTGGACCAAGGTTGGGCCGGCTCTTTACGAATACCCAAAACCGCAGCTGGGGTAACTATGAGCTCCATAGTGGAAGAGAGATTCGATGGTATGTCAGTTGGATTGAAGGAAGCCCCCACGACTCGTTTAAGCTGCGACACATGAAACACCGGGTGGATTTTACTCTCCGGGGGTAAAATAAGACGATAAGCCACAGCACCCACTTTGGCTTCGACTACAAACGGACCATAAAAGCGAGGAGAGAGTTTGTCACAATGCCGACGAGCCAAGGATTGTTGTCGATAGGGCTGTAATTTAAGATAAACCAATTCACCCACCTCAAAAGAAACCTCCTTGCACTTCATATCAGCCCATTTTTTCATCCGATGTTGTGCCCGAATCAAATAGTATTGAAGATCATCCAAAATAGCATCTCGTTCTCGTAGCAACTGATCCAAACTATCCACGGAACTACCATTGTGACCAATGCGAACTAAAGACGGGGGTGAGCGACCGTAAAGAGCTTTGAAAGGCGACATATTGATCGACATATGGGGGGCGGTGTTGTAGCAGTACTCGGTCCAGTGAAGCCATTTTGCCCAGCTGCGGGGTTGGCCATTAATGAAGCATCTTAGGTACGTTTCTAGAGCCTGGTTTACGATCTCACTCTGACCGTCGGTCTGCGAGTGGTAGGCTGTACTACAAGAAAGGACGGTTCCTTGTAAACGGAATAGTTCTTGCCAAAAATTGCTCATAAATATCTTGTCTCTATCCGAAACAATGGACGATGGGAACCCGTGGAGACGTACTACCTCTCGAACAAACACCTCGGCTACTGAAACGGCGGTAAATGGGTGCTTGAGCCCAACAAAGTGTGCGAACTTGGTCAAGCGATCTACTACTACCAATACGGTGTCAAACCCCCCGGATTTAGGCAAAGCTTCCACAAAATCCATTGTAATGTCTTCCTATATCTGGGTTGGTATTGGAAGTGGCTGTAGTAACCCCGATGGATGTTGGTGGGAGGTCTTTTGCTGTTGACAAGTCATGCACTGTTGAACCCAAAGCGTCACTGATTTGCGCATGCCTTCCCAAAACCAATCTTCGGCGAGACGCAAATATGTTTTGTATTCACCGTTATGGCCCCCAAGAGCAGTATTGTGATATTCCCGCATAAGTTTCTCAACCAATGACGAAGAACGAGGAATGGCTATACGTCCTTTATAGAGTAATGTATCATGATGCACCGTGAAGCCATTAAGCATACCCCCTAGCTGCTGTAACTCTTTGTAAACCTTTCCCAAAACGGGGTCCTGGCGCACCTCTTCTTTGATTGATTCCCAATTCACCCAATTAGTCGAAACTAAAGCCCCAAATTGTACTGCATAAATCTCCGGATGGCGTGAAAGAGCATCCGCCGCATTATTCTTGGTTCCGGGCCTATACTGTATTTCAAAGTCATATCCCATTAACTTTGTTACCCACTTTTGATAATCCACCCCGACCTCCCTTTGCTCCAATATAAACCGCAAGCTGTGTTGGTCCGTGAGGACAATGAAATGACGACCGATCAAGTAGTGTCGCCACTTTTGGATTGCCAAAACAATCGCCATCAACTCCTTCTCATAGATGGATTTTGCCTCCCCTCGGATTCCCAAAGCCTTGCTGAAATATGCAATAGGATGTTTACTCTGTGATAAGACAGCACCTAGGCCCTTCCCCGACGCATCTGATTCTACCACAAAAGGCATAGCAAAATTAGAAATAGCCAAAACTGGGGCAGTGAGCATTACCTGCTTCAATGAGAAAAAAGCTGTCGTGGCTTCTTCGTTCCACAAGAAAGAGTCCTTTAATTGTTGCGTCAAAGGTGAGGAAAGCTGTGCATAATTCTTGACAAAACGCCGGTAGTAACCCGTGAGCCCCAAAAATCCCCGAAGCTCCTTCAACGATGACGGCAATGGCCAAGCTTGAACGGCTGCCACCTTATTAGGATCCATAGAGACCCCTTCACCCGAGATAATGTGACCCAAATACGCGACTTTTGATTGCCCAAACACGCACTTTTTTTCATTAGCATAAAGTTGATGTTGAGCCAAAAGATCCATAACTGCCGCCAGGTGCTGTTTGTGTTCCTCCAAAGTGGCGCTATAAACCAATATATCGTCGAAGAAAACTAGAACAAAGCGACGAAGATAAGGCCGAAAGACCTCGTTCATTAGTGACTGAAAAGTGGTCGGCGCATTGGTTAGCCCAAAGGGCATGACCAAGAATTCATAATGACCCTCATGGGTGCGGAAAGCCGTCTTGTGTACATCGTCCTCACCCATCCGAATTTGGTGATATCCGGATTTTAAATCCAACTTCGAAAATACAGTAGCTCCATATAGTTCATCAAGTAACTCCTCAATCACGGGTATAGGAAATTTATCGGCAACCGTTTCTTTATTTAATGCTCGGTAATCTATGCAAAATCGCCACGAACCATCTTTTTTCTTCACCAACAATACGGGACTCGAAAATGGGCTATGGGACGGCTGGATAATGCCTGTCTGCAACATATCGCCCACCATTCTCTCAATTTCCTCCTTCTGAATTTGCGGGTACCGGTACGGCCGTACATTCACCGGATTTGACCCTTGCTTCAAAGTAATATGATGTTGTTGTGATCGTAGGGGTGGTAAACCGGGGGGCATTTCAAATACCTCCTTGTACTGGGTCAACAAATTTTGCAAAACCACAGGAACAGCTTCTTGCTCACACACTGTTTCCTCCTTGCCCATACTCATCAATTCCACAAGTATTCCCCCTTTTGATTTTTTAATTACCTTCATCATGGATTTTAAGGTAACCTTGGAACGTTCCAACGACGGGTCGCCTCGCAGAATAATTTTATCGCCTTCCACATGAATTGCATAAGGGGGGTCTTCCAATTGGTTGAGATTGTACCCAACTTAGCTAACCATTCTATCCCCAAGATAATGTCGGCATGCCCAAGTTCAAGAGGTAGGAAGTTCTCTACTATACTCAACGCCCCCAAATCGACTTCAAGGTCAGTACAACGCCCCATTCCTGATCGTGTCTCTCCTGTCCCCAAAATTACACCAAATTCTTCTGTTTCGTCAACGGGTAGCTTTAGGTTTCGAATAAGGTTTGGTGAAATGAAATTATGAGTGGCCCCTGGGCCTATCATAACTACTATCTTGCTATCTCCAATTTTTCCCATCAATTTCATCGTTCTCGGATTATCGATTCCCACTACTGAATTTAAGGAAATATCTGCGGTTATCGGGTCTCCTTCAGTCACCTCCTCATTTTCGACCTCCATTTCCTCCTCGTCGTCATCACCGTCCGCCACTATCAAAACGCTCAGCTCCTTCCTCTTACAAACATGACCCATCCTCCATTTTTCGTCACATCGGTAGCAAAGGCCCTTGGATTTTCGGTCCTGGAATTCCCTCTCACTGAGTCGCCGGGTATTATCGGGTATGTGGTTGCGATTTGGGTGGTAGGCCTGTCGTGGGTGGTAGGTGTTTTGGGATTGTCGTGGGTGGTAAGAGTTTTGAGAGGTTGGATGTGTTTGTGGGTTCTGGGTATTTTTGTGGTTATTTGTAGTGGAGTGGTATTTTGGGGAATTATATGGGCGGTGGGGGTAATATTGGAAATTTCGGTTTACACTTCCTCCTGGGTTCTGAGTATTAAGTAATCCTAGGGCCATCAATTTTTCCTCAATTTTAACGGCCCATTCCAAGGCTTCATCCATGTTAACCGGGTCCATAAGTCTTAATTCAGTCTGGATCTTCCATTCTAAGCCTTTAATAAAATTAGCAAGTAAACAATTCTCACTTACCTCCTCTTCCAAGTTAGCTGCAAATTGAATAAACAGCTTTTCATAATCCTCGACCCATCCTTCTTGGCGGATGCTCATCCATTGTTCCATGAGCGAGCCACCTCGACGACCCCGGAAATGCTTCAACAACTTCCTTCTCAGAGTCCTCCAGTTTGTGATAGTCTGCCGTTTATTTTCCCACTGGTACCAGGCCAAAGCATCGCCCTCGAGTCCCATACTCGCTGCACCCATCTTCTCCTTCTCACTCAATTGATACACATCAAAATACCGTTCAGCCTTCCCAACCCATCCGTCAGGATCCTCTCCGGAAAAAATGGGAAAATCGAGTTTTCGAACAGCCCGGTTACTTTGTTCACTGTTTCGCTCCACCGACTGTCGGAGTTCCTCAAAAATGGACATGAACTCCCCTTCTTTTTGGCGACTTTGCTCTACCACCGATCTCTCTGGGTCACTTACTGGAGTGGATTCAACATTTCTATCCCCCATCCTGGTATTTATGATTTTGACTTCCGCTACCAGCGCCGCTATCACCGAGGTAATATTACGTTGTTCCTTGGCCGTCTCATCGAATTTTTTATTCTGCTCCGCAATCAATTTGGCCTGAGACTCCTCAAATACACTTCGTAACTCCTTAAACCTCTCTTCCATGGATTCTTTTAACTCCGGTACTTCCCCTTGCAAAGCTGCTACTATGGCCTCCAACTCATCCAACCGAGAAGCTTGCGTGGCCAGCATGATCGGAATGCTCTGATACCACTGTAATGATTGGTACTCAGCTGCTCAGTCTCCCAACTCACACCACAAAGTCAGTAAACAAATACAGAAGTAGAGATTTAGCAAAACAGAGAAATATAGCAAGAAAGAAAAGAGAGAAAGAAATAGAAATGGTGGAATGCTTGTATTATGTATTAGAGGACGTTGTGTCCCCTCGAGCTCTTCGAGTGGCCCGATAACTCCTAAAGGTACAAGACCTCAAAATGGTACTACAAGCATGAGAATAAACTATTGCACCCTTAGCTATATATAGCAAGTACAATATTCTAGAAGGCTAGATAGAGAGTACAGCTCATCAATTATAACTACCAATACTGACATCACAATCTTGTGAAGGCAGCCATATGGTGAGGTGTCCAGGAGTTGGTTATTCCTGATTCCTTTTCTGTTTTCTTGCATAAGTATGTTTTATGATGGGCCTGGGCTGCTGCTGCTGATTACGATCCATGACACTATCATATTACCTCTCAAATATCACAACCAGCTACCTGCACAATCCTCACCCAACACACAAAGAGTGATTACAGCTTAACAACTCATAACAAAAGGGAGAGATGACACATTCTATGCTGGTAAACAAAATATCAACCATCATGGGTCAAAATTGATGAGTATAGGACCGAGAGAGTAATCAAAGCATAGTAGATGGAACTGTGGTGATTACATACTATTATGATGTCCCAATCAACATATGAAGGAGAACGGTAAGCCAAACCCAAAAAAAAAAAACCGTTCCTAGTGTTCTTTGCCCTCATTTATCTTTCTTGAGTACTTTATTTATCCTCCTTGAAACAAAAAGGGGACTTAGCTAGATGCTTTTCAATTCACAATCCTAAATTGTAACTCACATTAAAAGTTTGTACAACAAAATCATTTGAAGATCCAAACAAACAGAGAGAAAATATATCACTCCAACATGATCATTTGTCAAATATAAATTGTAAACACAAACTCAATCGAAAATTCTCACCTGCTGCTCCTCACGGGGACTAAAGGAAAATGTTGAAAGCAAAAGTCCGATCATTAGGAGGGGAGTGAGTATACTTTGGAACTGCTTCATAAACATTTCTTGAAAATTTCCTTGATCTTCGGTATTTGTGTTTGATTCCTCTGAATTGATGAAATAGTACAGGTTATAAAGGCATTAATTAGTACGTGTCACATATTTCCTCTTTAATAAAGCTCCAAGTTTATCAACAAATTCATGTCCTGAAGCATAAATTTCTTAGTAAGTTTCACCTAGCTCTCAACTAGTTCAACCACGACCTCCACTTCCTCTCCTCAATGTAAACCTTATCAATGGTAAGGCGATACAAGGAGTTAAGTCTTAATTAGTGTTCAGTGCATATATGATATTAGTTGTTATAGTTTAACTTAGCATTTTTAAGCGTGAACTAGCCAAAAATAGACAACGTTCAATAGAAGAGACAAATAGAATAATAGAAAAATCTCTCTTAAGATTTCAAAATTGGGATAAAAAACTCAATTAAATAACACAAAACCTGATTTTTCAAGGCTTAATTGAAGATAATGACTATCTCACAACTCTAAAGTCTCAACTAAAAGGGTGTCTAACGATTAAAAGAACCCCACTTGAAATCTCCTACATTAACTAGGAAAACAAGACATAACTGTAACACTTAAGTTGCTATTTGTTCCTACATAACTAGGAAAACAAAACATGTTCCTACACCTAATAGGATTCAAAAAAAAGTTAATTTCCTAATCTAATTTAGATAGTTCTAAGAGAATTAGAAACCGTAGATTGCAAAACCTTCTCCTAATTGGTACAATGAATCCTACAATTTATAGGATTGGAAAAACAAACTAACATGTAAACCTACTATCTCTTGCTTTCCATTGCTTCTACTAAAAGCATCATTTGCTTAGTAAATCAAGAGGTTTATCTATTATAAGAGCCAAAAATGTGCATTAGATATCATGATAACAAAAAGTGTATCCAACATTAAAACACATAGGAAGTACATATATGTTTGCATCCCCTTAGCCAATCAAGCATACGGTTAATCGTAGTTGTTGTATTCATTCCATAGTTCTTTCAGTTTAGCATATCATAGGTAGCCAATCATCTCAAGTACATGTTACACAGTTCAAAAAACACATGCATTTCAAAACATACGTACTCTTTAGAACACAACCACCATGGAATCCATTAGCTCATATACAGCTATTTGAAGGTAAAGCATATTAGGTAACACTGGTTTTCCTTCTCTAAACCAAATGAAATACAAAGACGTACGTTAAACCTAAGATGAAAGTAAACTTTGCAAATCAAAAGGTTAGGGTACCTAATATGTAAATACAACCTGATTTACATAGCTCAAAAGTATACTAAGGTATCCATTTCGAAGCTTACAATATAACTATCACACGATACAAAGTTCAAGGACACTCTATCAACAACTTCTACGATCATAATATCAACTTTTTGACATTCAGAGTGAAAATTGACAAAATATAAAAAATACCAAGATCCAACTATAGTTTCCAAGGATATGGAAACTTGTAGAAAAGCATATCTTCTTTTTTGGTATGAATGCTTGATCCTGACTCCGACAGTCAATGTTTGTTGCTTATTGCTTGTCCCAAACCCAGATAAAGGAAGAGAGTGAGCGGCAAGTTAATGACAAATGGCTCAGTCATATTCCATGATCATGAACCAAAATCAATTATAAAGGTTTTGGCTATGAAACTGGAAATACAAGAGAATCTATTTTGAAATTTTCACTCTAATATAATTTGTTAGTTAACAAAACACGGTTTAAGCTAAGAGATAGCCACTTGATGACTTTTAGGACTATAGTAAACGCAACTTAAACTGACTATATTTTTACAAGGATGATAGATAAAGGTAGTTGCCTAAAATGTAAGGTTATCCCTAGAGAGTGTATCCACCCAACATTAACTCCTTATCCTAGATGTTCGCCTTCAAGAAAGACCAAAGGTAAAGAAAGCCAAAGAATGCAGAATTAAACATTGAAAATTAAAAGTGGATAATGCTTCATTTTTGCCAAGAAAATTGTTAAAAAACAATTTGGAAGATGATTTCAGATGCAAAGGCTACTTGGATAAAGATAAAAACTTCCATCATTTGAATAGCCAAGAAGATTAACTGTATTTTTCTTGATATATATATATATAGAGAGAGAGAGAGCGAGCAAAGTAGAATGTTAAAACATCTGAAGGGGTAACAAGGATTTTCACATCAAAATTGACCTTTATCAAGGTTCACTTAGCTTGTTTCTTTTCTTTTTATAGCAATCCTAGATGTGATAATTTGATCGATACCAGGAGATGTTTCTTTGTGCATCTTTTGTTGCTGATGACATTGTTTTGGTAGATGAGAATGGAGAGGGGGTAAATGCTAAGATAAAACAATGTAGACAATAGTTGAAGTCATGAGATCTCAAATTAAGTCGGAGTAAGATTGGATTCATGGAGCATAATTTCAGTACAAACGAGATAATAAGAGGCACTATCAAGCTTGAGGAGAAAGAAATCACTCAAAGTGGATGCTTCAAATATCTTGGGTCCAAATATTAAGGAAGTGGAGACATCAAACAAAACATTACCCAAAGAATTAAGTGTGAGTGGCAAAAATGGAGAGCGGATGCTAAAACATTATGTGATGGAGGTGCTCTCAAAGCTAAAGGACAAGATTTATTGAACGAATATTAGATTAGCACTTTAATATGGATCAAAATGTTGGACTTCTAGAAAGGATCAGAGTAAGAAGATGAGTAGCGAAAATGGGAATGCTAAGTGGGCATACCTTCAATAATGGAATTCGAAATAAAGATATAAGAAATGGTTTAATAGTAGCAAACATTGAAGAAAAGTTGAAAGTGAATCATTGAAGATAGTTGTGATACGTGCAAAAATGGAGTAATCGCAAACCAATAAGAGTTGGAAGGAAGCTAGGAATTGAGGGAATTGCTGGTGGGACTGTAAAATGCATAGAAATCGAAAAGAATTCCGAGAGGGAAAGAAATCTCCAGGCCCTTCCTATTATGAAGAAAAGCCCTTGATTCGAGTCAGCCCACAATAATCCAAACTGAACTCAAAGCTATCTTCTATATTGCAAAGTGGTAATATCCCTAAATAAAGCTTTTAACCTATCCTAAATTCCAACAAATCACCCAGATAACCCGATTAGCAAAACTGAAAAGAAAATCATGTACCTTTCGACTCGGATTTCTGCTCCTCAGATTTGGGGATCTCCTTCTTCTCCTTGGGATAAAAGTTCTCATAATCTACATTCATGTAATCCAAAAGTAAAAGACCAAACTATAAAGAAAAGAAAGAACAATAAAACCCATAACTTTTCCCCAAAAAATCAATCAACATACTTACTCTTTTTCTTAGGTGCTTCACTGGAGAAAAACCTACAAAATCTAGGATTTGCAAACACATATCTCATATCAAACATATACTCTTTATTCTTAGCACCAACTGAAGCTACATAATTCCTCAAAAACCCTAAATTAGAATCAATCCCATTTATAGAGGAATTAACATATGAAGCTCTCAATAAGCTCTCATCCAAAAAAGCTGATCTTCCCTTGTAACATCCATTGATGATATTCTGCAATACAATCCACAATCAAGAACAAAACTACAATCCCATAAAAAACTATAAATTCCACAATATTGTAGCCCATTTTTAAAAAAAATCCATTAGATAAGCTAGAAGTCATTACCTTTGATCGAGAAAAACGAGATAACGAACGACCCACTGTAGAAAATATCATTTTTATCAGATATTTTGGAAATTACTAAGGAGAGGAAATTGATTGATCTATCTATTTAATTAAAAAAAGAATATGAATCCAAGAAAACAAATAAGGGAATTCAATGGGTGAAGGAATAAACGCAGATAGGCCTAAAATGTCATGAAATCATAGCCATGGAGAAATTGAAAAACAAGAATAGGGTTTTATTCCGACGACCATACAGAAGGTGGTTTTGATTCCTCTATCTTTTCTTTCGTTGAAACCGCGGAAAAATTATTCAACTCCATTACTTTTTACATTTATTTAAGAAAATAAAATAATTGAATCGAATATACAAACACAATCTCATCCAAAAAATTCCACATTATTATACATTTTACTAAAACAATAAAAGAATATGACACATGTTATTTTTATACATCATATTTTCCCTTTTAAATTTTAAGTAATTAAATATCGAAACATTGAGGTTTAATTAAACTTTAATTCTTAATGAATAATAATAGTACGAAGAAAGTCGGTTATAAGACCTTTAATTTTTAAAATACACTTTTTAAAGAAAAATATGTTTTGGCTAACTTTCATTTTTAGTAAATTAAATGACTAAACTATTAACTATACCTTATTTACGATACAAAAGTAATTAGAATATAAAATAGTTGTTGACTATAAATAACGTTATAATTAAAAATTCTTAAATTATGTAACGTCAAAAAAATTTCAACTTAATTATTCAGCTAATATTTACAAAATAATAACTAAAATCTTATTTAGAATAATTTTACAATGATAATTATGATAAAGAAAATTATAGAAGTTTATATTTTGAGCATGCCATAAATAAATTGTTTGTGTATGAGTATACCGTATATTCATTTCATAGAAGGAAGTTTGATACTTCCTCCGTTCCATAATACTTGCTACATTTAACTTTTTTACGCAATCCAATATACTATTTTGTTCATTTATATGTCAAATTATACACATTTAAAAATTATAAAAAGTTTATATTATGAAAGTATGCGATTAGACGATTCAAACAAAATCCCATTTGACTATATTATTACTTACATATTAGCCGCAATATATAAAATAAGTTTAAATGATAAATAGTGCCCAAAAACAAAATGTAGCAAGTATTTCGGAACGGAAGAAGTATAATGTTTGCACAATAATTTAGCCCATGTTTAGTAAACCTTAAATTTAATATATACTCAGATTAATCGATACATTTAGGAAAGAAAAAGTATTATTAGTAAAAATTATTTTTTTTATTAGTAAATATTAGTTTAATAAGTGAAATAGAATTATTTTACTTATAATCGTTTTAATTAGTAATATATAGTTATGATCAATATAATGGTTAATTTTGAAAAATAAACAATTATATTTAATAAAAAATTTTACATAACTTAATAAACTAACATATTTGTGCATTGCACGGGACATATACTAGTTACATCTAAAATCACACTTTCATTTCTTTTGTTTTTTATTTGTTTTAGTTAATTACAAATTGTTTTGAGAGACGAACTCTCCGAAAAACGTATTAGATATATGGGCTAAAAAATAGGGATGGCAATTCAGTCCGAATTCGACCCTAGTCCGACTCGATTCGAGGAAAATAATTCGATTCGTGTCCGAGGAAAAAGTTATCCGACTTTACGATCCGAGTCCGAGTTAGAGAAGGACCGGAGTTGGACCTTATTAAAAATCCGAGACTCCGACCCGACTCCGACCCTGAAGGACATCCGACTTTGAATTTGACTTTTACACTAATATTTTGTTTTCTTTAAAACTCTAGATGTGATTAATTCAAGCTCTCTCTTATACTAATTGTAATTTTCGATTTTGAAAAGTACTTGGTATTTTTATTTAGATTAATGAATCAAGATAAGACAAATAAAATCAAGAGAAATAAAATATGTCAAATCAAATTACGAGAAAATTTTGTTAAATTTTAGTAGTAGGATAATTTTTGTTGTTAAAATTGAATTCAAATTAAAGTACATATTTATTTGTTAAATTGTATATGAAAAATATATTTTGTTAATTTTGTATGGTTTAAAATCATTAGTACAATATTACAACGATACTGTTTGATAATAATCCGACTCTGCATCCGACTCCGTTGGAGATCTGAGAGTCCGAGTCGGGGCAAACTTGGAGTATAATCCGACTTCGAGTGGAGGTGGACTGAAAACAAAAGTCCGACTATTATCCGGGGCAAAGTCGGAGTATGTATAATCCGAGTCGAGTCCAACCCATTGCCATCCCTAGGCTAAATAGTCCAATTAATACAAACTAAAGAGAAAATAAGAATACACAAAAACTTGGACGAGACTGTCGCAAGCTAATACTAATTGGGGGCCGGCCCATTTCACGCGCGTGTATTGCACTGCTCACACTTCCCTCCATTTTTCCGTTTCTTTTATTTTTAAATCAAATTTTCAAATTGATTGATATCACTATTCAATTAACTCATTATTTTCTTCCTTATGCGTGCAGTTCTTTATAGCATTTTGTTCTTTTTCCACGATTTATGTATGTTGATTTTTATTATTTGTGTTTTGCGTTCATCTTTGTTTTAGATGTTTTTAGGGTTTATTTTTTCGCGCTTTTGTAGGTTCTTGTTAATTCTTCTAACAATGATTAAGTCTTCCAAAAAGAGTCATGGGGAGGAGTTGCCTCTGTATGTCATTTCGAAAAAGAAAGGATCGTCGAAAAAATCAATCGCTCAGAAGTTTAAGAAGAACAATGATTCTACCAAGAAGTTGATTGTTGTTAAAGAGAAACAAAGAGATAATAGATCGAAAGAACAAGTTGCTGTGATTTCCACTTCGGAAGGACTGTATGCATTATGTTCATATTTATTAGATTTTAGCATGAAATAGATGTGTTTGTTTTTATAATTGATACTCATAAGTTTAATATTTACATGCATGATAATTGTGTTATGTTCTATAACAGATAGTGATTAGTTAGAAACTTACTTTCATAAGTATTAATTTGTATTTTGTTATTAGTTTACTTTTTTTTGTTAATAATTGATACTCTTAATATCAAAACTGAAATGAATAAGCTCAACATTTTTTTTACATATAGAGCTGTTCAAAAGCGACCCGACCCGAAAACCCAAATTGAAACCGAAAGTAAACCGACCCGAAAATGTGTTCCTTTTCAGTTTTATCGAACCGACATTACTCAAATTGAAGCTATACCCGAACCGATTGACAACCGAAAATGGAAAAAATAAACCCGAGCTATAACCGATTTTTATAACAGACACATAACTGTTAATCGAGATTACTAGAACCTAATAATGATCGACCGAGTCATATCCGATCCGAATCGTGCTCAAAACCGAACTCGAGTCATTTTTGCCATTATAACGATTTTTTTTCAAAAAACAAACGTTGCAATTATCCTTATAGGATACCTCTTTCAAAAATCCGGTCGAAACATGTATTTATTCACCAATATTTCCGACATAAACAAAAAAATAAATTTAATGTCATTTTTACCCATCATAACGATGGTTTTTCAAAAAACGGACGTCGCAATTACCCTTATGAGTAAATCGCAATATGCTGCTTCGAAAAATTATATAGGCGAATAAATACTTGTTGCGACCAGATTTTCAAAAGAGTTATCCTATAAGGAAAATTGCGACATCCGATTTTTGAAAAAAATATCATTATGATGGGTAAAAATAACGTTAAGCATCTTTTCCGGTTTACATATCAAAAAATAGACAAATAAGTACTTGTTTCTACTGGATTTTCGAAAGCTTTATCCCATAAGGGTAATAACGATGTCCTTTTATAAGAAAAAAATCGTTATAATGGGTAAAAATGACGTCAAATATCTTTTATTTTTATTTTGTTGAATTATGTGTTTTAATTTTAATTATTTACAATACGAGGACCAATGAGATACTGCCGCATAGACAAGTTAACCTCTTAAATTGGTCAAACCCTCAAACTTAATGGTCAACTAACGTTTTTTGTTAAGCGGTAGTCATTTGCAAATAGACCTATAGATTAGGTAGTTTCTTATAATTTTTGGAAAAAAAAATAGATAAGATAGTTTTTTTGCAAATAGACCTATAGATTAGGTAGTTTCTTAGAATTTTTCTTTTATCAAATGTCACCAAAATATTCGGTGATCCTTGTAGGAAGTGTCATTAATTAAGATTGAAATATTATGATACTACTTTAAGAAGTGTGACATTTTGATGCAATGTTTAAAATATTGCCTAAAGTTTTTTTTGTGGTGTTACAATAAAACTATTTAATTATTTTACCTTATATAAACACATGCTATACCAGTTTCTATCTTTTAATTATGTTATAAAAACAAATCTATATTTTATTGAAATAGGTCCATTTAAATTAAACATAGTTAATTAGATATTGAATTTTTTTATTTTAATTCGTAAAAAAAATAGAGTATGAAATGCCAAATAATTAAAAATTTAGCAAATCTCCACAATCCATGTGGCTTAACTCCTATCCAGTTTCTAATATTTTTAATCAATAGTATGATTAATTGTTTGATTTTTTTTATTTCAATTGATAGAAAATAACAAGGCATAAAAATAACTTGACAAATAATTAAAGTTTAGCAAATATCATGTAACCTAAAGTACCAAAGAGTTCGATTTAAAATTTTCCAATCTTTTTAAGGAAAAATTACCTTGAATAATTGAACCTTCTCATGATTTTCCTATAATATTTTCAATTATTGATTAAACATGAATAATCTCAACTTTAGGTTGTATTTGCCAAGAATAAACTTGGCTAACCCGATAACATGCTCACAAAAAATAAATAAATAAACTGAAAAATTAATGTAAAATTAGAGAAAATTTTTGAAAATTTACATAAAAATTTTGAATAATAAAATAAATTATATATATTTTTAAATATTTTTAAACATTTTTTTTGACATTTTATTTCAATTTATCTTTTTATAAAAAAAATAAAACTTGCTATACCAAGTCATCTGGTTACCGAATACCTCAGTTGGTATTATTTATGGTAAATTAATAAGTGAGATTATTATAGGAAAATCATAAAAATATTGGATTCTAGGTAATTGTTCCTTTTTTAATAGATATTATGGTTTTAATTCGTAGGAAATAACAAAGTATAAAAATAACTTGTCAAATAATTAAAATTTAGCAAATCTCAATATTTCATGTGGCATAATTTCCAAAGAGTGCCACTTAAAAGTTTTCAATCTTTTTTGTAGATACTAGTATTTTTTTTTTGAAAGGAGTAGATACTAGTATATGTACTTGTGCATTGCACAAATTTTTGTTAGTTTGATAGTTGATATAATTCAATTTATATTTAAAAATAGGATCATTTACCAACTACATCCTTTAAGTTTACTCAATTTCAAATAAACAGCCGCGAACTTCGTTTATTACCAACAACAGCCTCCAACTTCACAAACGTGACAGCGATACAGCCAAAACACCCTAGCTTCACTAAATGACCGGATAAACCCCAATTTTTACCTTTGACCATGCCCTATTACCGTTGACTTGAATTTTCAAAAAAGCTCATCTAACTCTAGTTAATGCCTAACCCAAACCTCAACTACCTTCCCACCTTTACTGATTTTCAAAAAAAAAAAAAGAATTCTAAAATCGCAATAACTTCCTGCAACTCGTCACTATCAACATCATCTACATCCTCCATTGAAGGTAACTTCTTCGTTCTTTCTCTTTGCGTAGGTTTTCATTTGGTTTATGATTTTATTTGCTTTGTTCTTCTACTTTTGTGGTTTATTATGTTACGTCTTTTAGGATTTGTTTGTAATGTTGCATGAATTTTTTTTTTTTCTCTACTCAGATGTCTAATTCTGTGAAGCTAAGGGTTAGACATGGTGGTCAATTTGTTAATGAACATAATGAGGTCTTGTATATAAATGGTTCTGTGCATGAAGGTATTGAAATTGGGATACCTGATTTTAGGAAGGAAAAATGTTATGCAGAGGTGAGATAGACATTGAATTTGAAGTCCCCCTTTCAGATATGGATTAAAGAGAAAGGAATGATGTTAGATAAGGGTAGGAAAAGGCTGAAGGACAATGATGATGTGTTTGAGGCTTTTAAAAGTACCGATGAAGATGGGTTTGTAGATTTGTATGTAGTGGGAGGGAATCCTGGGAAGGGGACCACATCAAACACAACAAATATGGTGGAGCCTAATGTTGGTAAAAGGAGAAAGCCTTTGACCTCACCCTCATTAGATTCTTCTAGGATACCACAAAAGCTACAACCAGATGTTGAGGTACTTAGTGTACTTAACATTAAACTCATTGTTGTTTCACAGTCACCCCTTCATAAACCTTGTTCTAAGATACCAAAACCAAGCTCTCAAAAACCACCTAAACCACCTTCAAGAAGACAGAAACTTCCTGTTAAGAGGAAGACATCTCAAGCATCCAATTCAGCCACCCCTAGGAAAAGACCAACACCTTCTCCTCCACCTCCTCCTCCTCCCCCATAACTTGTAAAGAAAGTGACCCCAAGAAAAAAACACTCAGCAAGAAGAGGACCTTCTCCAAGGAAAAGACCAACACTAGTTCCTCAACCCCATCAACAACCTGAAGCTGCTTCACAACCTCCCTCCCAAACACCAACTGAACTCCAACCACAACCTGAAGCTGCTCCACCACATCCCTCTCAAACACCACCTCAACCACAACCTAGACAACTAGATCCAGTAGTTGAACAAACCCAAGTAGATCCACCTATTCAACCTACACAAGTAGATCCACTTATTCAACATAAGAGGTCTAAGATTGGGGCTAAGAGAGCTCTATTCATTGATGAAGATGAGTTTGATAATGAAGAGCAGCCCCAGTCAGATGTAGATCTTGATGATGATGATTTTGAGGGTGATGTTGGTGATGATTTGTTTACTGAGGATGTAGGAGAGACTGTACTTGAGGAAGTTAACAGGACATTTGGTGAAAGAAATACTACAAATGAAGAGCCAAATAGAATAGATGAAGAGTCAAATGAAGAGGATGATGATGAAGATTTGCAGTCAGAGGAGTTAGAGGAAGGTTCAGATCATTATCTTGTCTTCAATCCTGATATTGATTTTTCAAGGAACATTAATTTAAAAGCTGGTTTAGCTTTTCCTAATGTGAGGATTTTAAGACTTGTTGTACAACAACATGCCATTGAGAACAAGTATGACTTTTACTCTTTGCACAACTGCACAAAGAGGTTTGATGCGTTTTGTGTAGATAGGTGTGACACATGTGCATGGAATAGGGTTAGAGGAAAAAGAGTTAAGTGTACACTAGTGGAAAAAAGCAGATAGGCTGCGGTTTTTTTGGGGGTATAGGCTGCGGTTTTGACTCGCAGCATTAGTAATAGCAGCAGATGACAAATATTATTGGTTGCGGTCCTAAAAACCGCAGCCTATACCCCATTTTTAGAACAAAAAAAAAAACGTGATTATTGGCTGCGGTCATTGCCAAAACCGCAGCCTTTGAGGTTTTTCTTATATTTTTGTTTTTTTTTTCATTTCGTTTAATGATAGTGTAATTTGTATCAAGATATTTGAACAAAGAAAAAAAGAAATTCAGATCTGAAACTTCAAACAAAGAAAAAAAAATGCTGCTCTTTAGAAAAAAAAACCAGTAACTGCTCATCACTAAGAACAAAATTCATGGAAGAAAACGAAAAAACAAGAAACAATACAGTAAATTATCTTGCAAACAATCAAAAACAAGGTACAAAAAACCCAAAATCTCTTCACTCAATCAAAATTCAAAGAACCCAAAACACAAAACATCAAATAATTGAATCTTTAAACCTAGCATAGGTCTCAAACACCCAAGTTACACAACCATGAACAGATCGTAGTAGATTACAAAAAATTAACGAGAAAAAAGAAAAAAATACATTGAGAAAGAAGACGACTAACGGCTTCATTATGGTCCATATTACATTCTTTAAGCGTAGCATAGATCTCCGATTCAGAACAATTCACAATTTCTTCTAAATTTTGTATCATCTTTTTTGATGAAGTCGGAACTTGATTCACCCCTTCATTTCCATTGGTATGGTTACCTCTTCCAGTACCCATTTTATAGTTTTAACAGATCTGAAACAATCTCGGACTAAGTTTAGTATCTGGGTATTTCTTCTTTGAAGCTGCTGGTCAAGAATCTGCTGAGAAAATGAACAAGAAAGAGGAGAAGAAATTGAGACTTAGCTTGAGAAAATAAGAAGGATGAATGTAGATGTTTAAAAAGAGGCGGAATAGGTTTAGGTTTTGTTGCTTAATTCCCTCTTTATAAAGGACTGCTAGTTCAATTCTTTTTTAAAAGATTATTGGCTGCGGTTTTGGCATGACCGCAGCCTTTGAAGTCTCCAAAAAAAATGATTATTGGCTGCGGTTTTGGCATGACCGCAACCTTTGAAGGCTCCAAAAAAAATTGATTATTGGCTGCGGATTTGGCATGACCGCAGCCTTTGAAGGCTCCAAAAAAAAATTTGATTATTAGCTGCGGTCATTCAAAAACCGCAGCCTTTGAGGCGCAGCAAATAACATTTTTTCCACTAGTGGTACTTGTGACAAATTGAATTGTACTTTTTATTTACATGCAAGTAAGTTAAGGAGAGAGGAAAGTATGCAGATCAAGGAAGACTTATGGGTTATCAAAAATGTTGGTATGCTATGGCAAGAGCCAAGGTTATATTATATGGAGATGGTGCTGATCAATACAAAAAGGTTTAATTATGACTACGCTCATGCTGTTAGGAAGCATAATCTTCGGAGTTCAGAACTGGTAAAGGTATTACCAGGGATTGAGAGGCCCATATTTCAAAGCATGTTTATATGTCTAAAGCCTGTGCTTGATGGATTTGTTGCTGGATGTAGGCCAATAATAGGTATGGATGGTTGTCACTTAATAGGAGCATATCCTGGTATATGCCTGACAACAGTGGGAAAGGATGGGAACAATAACATATACCCTTTGGCATGGGCAGTTGTGGATGTGGAGGATTTTCAAACATGGTCCTGGTTTTTGACAAATCTAAAAGAATGTTTGGGCACAAATGATGGAAAAGGCTACACATTTATGTCTGATAGACAGAAGGTATTTCTACCTCATACCTCTGCTTCTTTTTTTGTACAGTAATTTCAAGTATACATATCAAGTAAGTGTTGTGTTTTATAGGGTCTTATAAGAGCACTTGAAGAGATTGTACCTGAGGCACACACAAGGTACTATTGGAGACATCTATGGCGGAATTTCAAACAAAGATGGTCAGGTGAAGCATACAAGTTTGTGTTGTGAGCAGCTGCTAAATCAACAACTGAGGTATGTAATGTATAGAATGCTTGAATTGTTGGTTTTTTTTTTTTTTTTGCATACAGACACAGTTTAAGGAGAAAATGCTTGAATTGAAGGACCTTAGTGCAGAGGCTTATGATTATATGGCTTCAATACCAGCAAATGCATGGAGTAGCCATGCATTTGACACTGACTGTAAGTCCAACATGTTATTGAACAACATGTGTGAGTCTTTCAATTCTGTTTTGAAACCTTGTAGAGACAAGGCTGTATTGACACTTATGGAGTGGATTAGGAGATTTATAATGCAGAGACATCATAAAAAAAAGAGAGGGGTTAACTACTATAGAGGGTGGTATTTTGCCCTATGTTAAAAAACAGTTTCAGTTGTCAGCTGATGCATACAAGACATGTATACTTAGAGTAGCTAGTAGCACATTGTTTGAGGTTGATTTTAAGGAACGAACTTGTTTGGTTGATTTGAATGAGAGGACTTGTAGCTGTTTTAGATGGCAATTGACAGGTATTCCTTGCCACCATGCATATGCTACAATTATGAACAACAGGGGAAATCGTGAGGAGTTCAGACATGAATACTACAGCAGAGCCAGTTATGCTAAGACTTATGCTCCAGTAATCATGCTCATGCCTGGTGCTTCTGATTGGGAGAAAACCCCACACAACCAGCCAGACCCTCCACCATACAAGAAGTTGCCAGGAAGGCCATCTAAGAAGAAGAGGAGATCGGAGCCAGATGAGAAGAGCAAGGGTAAGAAGCAAAAGGGGAATACAAGTACTGAATAGATAGGAAATGAGATTGGTAAACAAAACAAATGCTCTTTTTGCAAGCAACAAGGGCACAATAAAAGAAAGTGTAAAAGCACACAACCGGCACCACCAGAGCCAAGGAAGAAGGGAGGAAGGCCTCCTCTGACTGATGATTGGTCTGTGAAGTTGAGGGAAACAAGGGAAAAACAGAAAGAAGCAGCAACAACATCTACCCAAGCATCCCAAGCATCAACTTTGACACAAGCATCTCAAGCATCAAACATTTTAGATACTAATGGGTATCTTGATAGCCCTACACCAGTTTGTGTTTAGGTTAACGGTTGTAATGTATTTTGTGCAAACTATGGTATTTGAATGCTATGTTTAGCTACTAAGTAAACAATTATGTATTGTAAACTTCAACTAACTGACATTTTGCAAACATTATTATCAGTTAGTATTGGTATTATGAGGCACAATTTATCAGTCAAAAGATTCTTCTGCATTTCCATTAGATTATACTTCAAAAGTATTTTACATTGCATTAAATGATCACATCATCATCAAGGAAGCAAAAAATTGCATCCTATGTTAGTCCCTAATACATACATACTACAGCATGATGCTCTACAATCAAGCAAAAAAATGCATCATGCTAAACCTACATCCTTCACCACAATTTACATGAAGTAGCTAGCAATCCAGGACACAACCATCACCCCAACAGCTGTGTTAACAATCAATCCAACCTCCAGACACGCTGAGGATAAAACATCTTCATCATTACCCGTTCAGTAGTTGTCTTCCTAAGCTTCTTGTTGGCCAACTCAAGCTTCCTCTTTAATGCATCAACTTCCTTGTGCATTTTTGATCTTTCATCCATAAGATGCAGTATCACCTCCTTTTGCCAATCAATCATTTCCTTGTCAACCCAGCGAAAAAAATTACAACTTCTAGTGTTGGAATGAGCATCGTAGTCAGGACATGCAACGAATCTCCTTCCTGGGTTTTGAACAGTCCAATCCCTTTGCACAGAAACATCATACCCACAGTAGCACTCCATACGAGTTTCATAGTTCAGAGAAGCAGTCGACATCTACATAAAAAAACCCTAATTTCAAATGTAGATAATACAAAAACAGTAATGGGTAGGTGAGAAAAAGATTACCTGCATTTAAACCTTAGATGAACATGTACAGAGGAGATTGGTGGAACTTACCTGAAATTAATGCTTGATTAATGAAGCTAAATGAAGAAGAATAAGTGGAGAAGAAATGAGAAAGAAGAGGCGGTTTAAAAAGAGGGAAAAACATACAGAGGTAGTTGGGAGTTGGGTTAAGTGTACTAACTAGGGTTCAATCCAAGGTTGAGAGGTTGGTCAAAGGTAAAAATTGGGGTTTATCCGGTCATTTAGTGAAGCTAGGGTGTTTTGGCTGTATCGCTGTCACATTTGTTAAGTTGGAGGCTGTTGTTGGTAATAAACGAAGTTCGCGGCTGTTTATTTGAAATTGAGTAAACTTAGAGGCTGTAGTTGATAAATGATCCTTAAAAATATTATAAGTATTTATTTTCAAGTTTTAAAAAGACTATATATTTTCAATCTTTTTCATTTTACTTAACTAATAGTGAAAGAATGGTAATATAATTGATGACGTATGTATGAATATCGAACAAAAATAATTAAGCAATAAATATGTACATACTTAATATCAAATGCATTGCATTATATGTTATTCTAATACAATACACGACATTAACTGAATACAATATGCATGCAAGATTTATGCACTACACTATATGTCTTTATTAACAATTTTTATTACATCATACAAATATATTAGTTAATTACTATTCACTAATGTAAATTGTATTAAGAATCACTAGTATAAATAACTTGATTTGAGTGTTTCCTTATTAGTTTTTATAAAAATCACCTATTATCAAACGCATGACTCACATAACAAATTCTAACATATTACAATAAATTCATTTTGCAAAACTTTTTCAATAGTGTTATTTATTGTTTGTACTCTTTTTATTAAGTTGTTTGATTTATATTTTTTTTAAAAATTAAATGTTGAAATTTTGAATGTGAAAGTTTTTTGTATTTATTTTAAAGAGTTTCTTTTTATTATCTTTTTATAATTTTCAAATATTATAAATAATAATATTTTAATAAAATTGTCACATTATTATTTACCTAATTTAACAAGCTTTTTCTTTTAAAAAAATAACATAGCTTTTAATTTTTTTGTAAATTATACCATTATAGACTTATGATTATTAAAGTTTTTATTATTAAATTAATTTTTCATGTAATCAATAAGAAATCAATAAAATATACCATTCTTATTTACCTAATGTTTGAATATTCCATTTGTTAGAGCTTTGGTAAGATGATACTTGATAATTTTCAACTATTTAATACATTAGAGATATAATAATATGCCATTTGAAAATTTTCAACTTTTACTATCTAACTTTTTATTATTTTCTAATTAATTTGCCATTTAATCAATAAGAAACCAATAATAATATTCAATTTATCAAAGCTCTAATAACTGATCCTTGGAATTGTTTAAACGTTTTAATAACAAACATTGTATGTGTTGTTAGTGTGTCTCGAACTCGAGACCAAGGAAGAAGCAAAGAAACTGTTTTTTGTGAGACGGTTATCTCACGGTTATTGCACATTTTGTAGTGGGCAGTTACATTATGTGCAAGGAGCAACTTCCAACTCCCTTTTGGCCGGTTACTTGGTGTAATAAAACCAGTAACTTCTTTTAATTTGTGGTTATATATAAATACTCCCCTATTATTAGAGTTAGATATAATTCACAAATTGTTAGAAAGATCACAAGAGAGTCATTATTATTTGTGATTGAGAGTTTGATTCATCTTGTAAATCTTTGCGGTTCATAGTGAAATTGTTCGATCTCGGTGCCGGTGGACGTAGCTATCACATTGATAGTGAACCACGTTAAATCTCTTGTGTCTTTTTCTTATTGTTTGCTTTGAATCTTTATTGTTTCATTATTGTTTTACGAACTTGGCTTCCGCTGTCGCACAACAAATGGCATCAAGAGCTTAGGTTTAATCCTTGGAGAGTTTTTGTGTGAAACAATGGTTGGAGATTCTACAATAAGAATAGAGAAATTTACCGGGAAAAATAGTTTCGGGCTATGGCAAATTAAGATGAAGGCTCGGTTGAAACATCAGCAAATCTGGCGTCCGTTGGCTCCAAAGAGTACTACTGCGGTGTCAGAAGACGGACTAACTGACGGGCAATTAGCAGTAATGGAGGAAAAGGCTACCATTTTGCTAAGTTTGGATGATCATATCATCACGGAGGTCGCTGATCAGGCTACGACGGCGAAATTGTGGTTGAAATTGGAGTCGTTGTATATGACTAAGTCGCTGACCAACAAATTATTGCTGAAGCAGCGATTGTTTAGCCTCCGAATGCAGTCAGGTATGCCCTTACGGGAACATCTTGAAAAACTTAACTCTATTTTGTTGGATTTACGTAATTTAGATGTTAAGATAGATGATGAGGATGATGCGTTGATTTTACTTGTGTCTCTGCCATCTAGCTATGCGAATTTTGTTGAGTCTTTTGTTGTTGGTAAGGACTTATTGACCTTAGAAGAAGTGAAGGCAACACTTCATACTAGGGAACTTTGTTAGAAAGCTATAGGTGATAACGGGGAAAGTGGCAGTGGGTTGTTTGTTAAGTCCGGGAAATCTAAAAAGAAAAAGGGGATTAACAAGGGCAACAATACTGGGTGGGGTGCTGGAAACGACAATGATGGATCTAGTAAGACTGCGGGCAAGACCTGTTATTATTGTAAAGAACCAGGTCACTTTAGGGCTAATTGCCCAGTGAGAAAGGCAAGTCCCAAGCTGCAGTAGTTGAGGAAAAATCGAAAGAGAACTATAATTCGGAGGAAGACTTGGCACTAGTGAGTTCAGCTAAGTTTGAGGATCTTTCGGATGGTTGGGTTCTAGATTCGGGGTGTTCGTTCCATATGAGTCCAAGTCGAGACTGGTTTGATACATATGAGTCTTGCAATGGGGGTATGGTTATTATAGGTAAAAATGCACCGTGTAAGATTACGGGTATAGGGTCTATGAGATTGAAGACTAGTGATGGGCGAAAACTGACTTTGACTAATGTGCGGCATGTTCCTGCTTTGGGGAAAAATATGATTTTATTGGGTACCTTGGATGATTTAGGGTACAATGGGGTGTTTTCAGATGGGAAATTGTCTATTTATCGAGGTTCTGAGTTGGTACTGAAGGGTATCAAGAGGAACACCCTCTATGTCTTTGAGGGTGTTACACTGTCTAGTTCTGCGGTTTGCGCATCGGTGTCTCACCAGGAGATGACTAAGATTTGGCACATGAAGCTTGGTCACATGGGGGAGAAGGGGATGCAGCTATTGTCTAAGAGGATTCTTCTATCCGGGATGAAGGTTGCCAACCTTGAATTTTATGAGCATTGTGTGTTTGGGAAGAAACACAAGTCTAAGTTCAGCAAGGGTGCTCACATTACTAATGATGTGCTCGATTATGTCCATTCAGATTGTTGGGGTCCATCTAGGGTTGAAGGTATGGGAGGTTTCCGCTATTTTGTTTCATTTGTTGATGATAAGTCTCGATACACTTGGCTTAGGTTGCTTAAGCCAAAGGATGAGGCCTTCAAAGCTTTTAAGCAATGGAAAGCTTTGGTGGAAAATCGACAGGGTAGGATGATCAAGAAGCTAGAGTTTTGTAAAGAGGAGTTTAATCAATTCTGTGCAGATGAGGGTATTGGTCGGCATCATACCGTCAGGATGACACCACAGCAGAATGGTGTTGCAGAGCGGGTTAATCAGACCTTGCTTGAGAGAGTTCGATGCATGCTCTCTAATGTAGGGTTGGGGAGGAGGTATTGGAGTGAAGCTGTATCATCAATAGGGGTCCTCATTCGGGAATTGACTTCAAAATCCCGTTTGAAATCTGGAGTGGTAAGTTGCCTAGTTTCTCGAATTTAAAGATTTTTGGTTGTGTTGCTTATTATCATGTCAGTGAGGGTAAGCTGGATCCACGGGCCAAGGTGGGGTGTTTTGTTGGGCACGGTGATGGTGTGAAGGGGTTTAGGATCTATTCACCTTTAGAGGGTCGGGTCATTCTTAGTAGGGATGTTACTTTCGATGAAAGCACCATGTATTCCAAGAAGAACTCGGAGTCTTCTGATTTGGGGAAGGAAGGGGAGAACGTGCTACAGACAGATGGGTTACTTGAGGTACATCAGTCATCCATTGCTGATTTACCTCGAGTACAGTTTATTGATGATGATGCTGAGGTTCCAGTGCCGAGTACTCCCGAGCCTGAGGTTGTTCCATCTTCACCTAACTCTGGGGTGGAGGTGGAGCAGTCTGATCAGGGGTCATCTAGTCAATCTGACACCATTCTTGAGCGGCCTAAACGAGTTATCAAGAAGCCTGTTAGGTTGATTGAAGAGATGGAAGGTAGGAATTGCTGTGTTGATAGTTTGACAGGTTATACATTAAGTGTAGCTGATGATGTAGAGTCTTTTGAACCTGCTACGTATAAACAAGCAATTAGTTGTAGTGAGTCGGCGCAATGGCTTGCTGCAATGGGTGAAGAGATGCAATCTCTTTACAAGAAAAGAGTGTGGGAACTTGTGAAGGTACCAGAGGGGAGAAAACTTGTGGGGTGCAAATGGATCTTTAAGAAGAAAGAAGGTTCATCTGAGTCTGAGAAAGTTCGCTTTAAGGCAAGGCTAGTTGCTAAGGGGTTCAGTCAGGTAGAAGGGGTTGATTTTGTGGAGATATTCTTACTAGTGGTTTGACATACTTCTATTCGTGTGCTATTGTCAATTGTAGCACATTATGGCCTTGAGCTGGAGCAGCTAGATGTTAAGATGGCTTTCCTTCATGGTGATTTGGAGGAGGAGATTCTGATAAAGCAGCCCGAGGGATTCGAGATTCCAGGGAAAGAGCACTATGCATGTAGATTGCTAAAGTCATTGTATGGACTTAAGCAATCCCCTCGCCAGTGGTACAAGAGGTTTGATTCATTTATGGTTTCGCATGGTTTTAATAGGAATTCATATGATTGCTGTGTGTATCATAGTAAGCTGGATGATGGTTCCATGTTTTATTTGTTGTTATATGTTGATGACATGCTTGTTGCCATAAAGAATAAAACTGATGTTGTTAGACTTAAGGAGATGCTTAGCTCGGAATTTGACATGAAAGATTTGGGTCCAACTAAGAAGATTTTGGGTATGGAGATCTATAGGGATCGGGCTAGGGGTAAACTTTTCTTGACTCAGAAAAGTTACATTGAAAAGATTTTGTCTCGTTTTGGGATGGAGAAATCGAAGCCAATAAGTACACCAACTTCTGTGAGCTGCAAATTGTCTTTGTCTATGTCACCTCAAACTGAGGAAAAGTTGGCATATATGTCTAGGGCCCCTTATGCCAACGCGGTTGGTTGTTTGATGTGCACTATGGTCTGTACTAGGCCGGATATTGCGCACGCTGTTAGTGTTGTGAGTAGGTTTATGGCTCGACCTGGGAGAGAGCACTAGCAGGGGGTGAAGAGGATTTTTCGCTATTTGAGAGGGACAACTGATATTGGTCTTGTGTATGGGAATGATAAATAGTGTTTGGTGACTGGGTATAGTGATTCTGATTATGCAGCTGATGTGGATACCAGGAGGTCGATGACCGGTTATGTGTTTACTTTGGGTGGTTCTGTGGTTAGTTAGAAGTCTACATTGCAGTCTTCGGTTACGTTGTCTACTACAGAAGCTGAGTATATGGCTTTAACTTCTGCAGCTAAGGAGTCTATTTGGCTCAAAGGCCTTGTGGGTGAACTGGGTATTGCACAGGATTTTGCTACGGTGTATTGTGATAGTCTAAGTGCCATTTGCTTAGCTAAAGATCAAGTGCACCATGATCGGACCAAGCACATTGATGTCAGGTATCATTTCTTGCGTATTGACAAGAGGGTGAAGGTAAAGAAGATCGGGACTGCTGATAACCCAGCTGATTTCTTTACTAAGTCTGTTCCATTTAGTAAGTTTAAACATTGCTTAGACTTGCTAAATATTGATTACTATGTGATGTAGTAGGCCCTTAGAGGCGGTGTTGGGGAGCTCCTGTTGTAGGTGTATTGGCCTTAAGGTGGAGCTTGCCTGGGGCTTGTGATGCAGGTGGAGCATTATGAGCTGTTATACTTGGTGACGAGTACGTGATGAGTCTTGGTTGAAGATTTGTCGGGATGGTCTTGGTTGAAGACTTATCGGGATGTATGGCTTATGCATGAGCTTTGCATCGGGTTTTGGCTTGAGATATGTTCACTATGTGTTGATGAGATCGTTTGCTGAATACGAGTTCTCGTCAAGGTGGAGATTGTTGTTAGTGTGTCTCGAACTCGAGACCAAGGAAGAAGCAAAGAAACTGTTTTTTGTGAGACGGTTATCTCACGGTTACTGCACATTTGTAGTGGGCAGTTACATTATGTGCAAAGAGCAACTTCCAACTCCCTTTTGGCCGGTTACTTAGTGTAATAAAACCAGTAACTTCTTTTAGTTTGTGGTTATATATAAATACTCCCCTATTATTAGAGTTAGATATAATTCACAAATTGTTAGAGAGATTACAAGAGAGCAATTATTATTTGTGATTGAGAGTTTGATTCATCTTGTAAATCTTTGCGGTTCATAGTGAAATTGTTCGATCTCGGTGCAGGTGGACATAGCTATCACATTGATAGTGAACCACGTTAAATCTCTTGTGTCTTTTTCTTATTGTTTGCTTTGAATCTTTATTGTTTCATTATTGTTTTACGAACTTGGCTTCCGCTGTCGTACAGTATGATAGTGTGATTTGAATCGGGTCCATTGAAGTATTGGACCCATGTCCTCTCGCTACTGTGCAAGCCTTGTTTGTTTCATATCAATTAGACCATTTAGGTTACCTTTTCATTTCTATCGTTTTCTCTTCTCACCCTTCTGATTTCTGGGTTGTTGCCATGAAATTGGGTTGGTTTCTTATCAGTTAAAGCATCAGAGGCATCATATATTACTTTTCTCTTTCAATGGGAACTCCATCAGCTTCTTTATACTCCATTAATTATCCTCTGGGTTCCCGTTTCATCAGCAAAATATCAGCTAGGCATTTCAACAAACACTTGATGTGCAAAACCCATTCCATTTCTTTATCTAGCAGTGCAGTGAAGTTATCAACTTTTTCATCTTTTTCATTTGATTCAGCTAATTTTAGGCATACTCGTTTGCTTCAACCTATCAAATGTGCCATTACTGAAAACCCCAGTTCAGAGTTTGAGCCTAAATTGTTGTTTCAGAATTTCAGAAACTTGTCATTTGATTCATTTAGAGATATATTATCTAAATTATCTCCTATTAGTGTATGCAAGTGGGTAGGAATCGCTGCATTTGTTATTGCAGCTATAAAATGGACTGTTAATTTGGTGTTTAACCCATTTGTTTGGATGTATTTTAGTTGGACATGGTTGTTTTGGCCTTGGTTTGTGGCTGTTGGGCTAGGAGTTTATGGTATTTATTGTTTCCGAAAGCATTCTCGTGGCGAAGCTAGTGTAGTTGAGCAACTTGCGATTGTTACTTCAGTATTTACTTGGTTGACACTAGTTCCACCAGGATATTTCAATGGGTTTGTAGAAGGTTGGCCTTTTGTGTTCTTTTTTGTTTATCACTATTTTTTCTTCTTCAATGTGAGCATTCGAAAGCGACTTTATGGGGATTATAATGTTAGGCCACATGATCCCAAGTGGGATGTGAGTGTTCCTGGTTTGTATCAGGTAGTTTTTGGCGTCGGAGTGATGTTAGGACATTGGCTTGCAGCATTCGAGGGGCCTGAATTGCATCTTATTCCTGGGGGATGGAGTAATTTTGGAATTTGGGTTTTGATAATGGCCACACTGTTTTTGCACTATGATGCTTCGCTGTACCTAGCAAAGTACTCCGAAAAGGTTGTTGTGCCGACTGCAGTAGTACAATTTGGTCCATATAGATGGGTTCGCCATCCCATTTATGCATCAACAATGCTTTTGTTTCTCACTTACTTTGTGTCAATCCGGGCTCCATTGAGCTGTTTATACATTATTGGCGTCTGTATAATGTATTATAACCAGAAGGCAAAGTTGGAGGAAGCGTTGATGGTGGAAACATTTGGGGAAAGCTATCTCGAGTACATGAGCAAAGTTAGGTACAAGTTCATTCCGTTTATTTATTAGGTACGAATTTTGAACTTACCTCTTACAAGGTGTATGTGAAACTTAATAGTCGAGAAGCAGAACATAATATTCCAGTAGTATTTTTGCATTAAGGAACTGTTAGTTGTCCCATGTTCAGTGTTAATATCATACTTAGCTGTGGTTTGATATATTCTCTTTGTGTTTTTTTCTTCTCTTGTTAATTTTATCTATTATTGTAACATGCATCTTTTACTTTTCTTTGTGATGTTTTAAGCTTTTATGTCCATCTTATTTCATAACCTTGTTAGAATGCTTCATTGTTCTTGAGAGACAATACTATTTAACACTATTTTGTATGCTTTGTGGCTCAAACAAAAGTGTTAAAGTGTAGGTACAATATGTAGGAACTTATAGATGCTTAAATGCATAATAAAGAACGATAATTGTTGAAATATCTATACCCTGGAAAACATGTATATTAAGATATGGATTAAAAAGGTGTAAAGAAATAACTATCTTTGATGTGTGACTTGTACAACTTTGTAAGGAGTGAGTATTTGGAAAGTACCATCGACTTAAAAATTAGTATCAAATTAGATATAGATCCGGATTAATGGTGTGCTAGCAGCGAGAAAAAAGGAAAAGAAGGAAGCACGTCGCCTTTTCTTTCTATATTTTTTTCGGTCAATTTTTATATTACTAATTACCATGTTTCATTATACAAAAGGTCAAAACCCTATTTGTAAACATTTTCAAATAAACACTAATATCATTCTTGAGTGTAATTGAGTCTTGTACCTCAATTATATTTACCTGTTCAATAACTGATCCTTAATTTATTTTGTGTGACCTTTTAGGGTTATACATCTAGTTTCTTTATGTTGAGTGTATATTCCAAGTCCTACGTCAAAACAATGAGAATGTTTTGACAAACATGAGTAGCATGTTGGTTTGCTAGTGCAAATGCGCAGGCGGGTTCTCAGTGTGACCTCGCCATTGGTGAATGGTTTCTTATTGACGTGTATCGAGAGTCCTCTTGACATGGTGGTCTAGGAAGCATGTTCCTTGGCGAAGCAACAATGCAAGGAGACATATTATATCGTTGTAGGAGCAGACACAAGTCATGTGGTCCTGGCTCTAAGGAAGGGATTGTTGAGTGTACATTGCAAGTCCCGTATCGGGAAAATAAGAAATGGTTGACAAATATATAAGCGATCCAACTCCAAATTAGATTGAAGCCTTTTGAGAAGGTTACAAAAAACAAAATCTGTGCGGGCTTGGTCCAAAGCGGACAATATCATATTAATGCGTATCTGTTATGGTTCTTGCTACTGTCTTCAAATTCAGAGAAGAGATGCTGAAACTGAAGAGCAATTCTTGGATGTGGTTCTACCCATTGTCGAGCACAACCTATGTAATCAAACAAAGACTCAAGAAAGACGCGCGAGAAATATTCTCAGTTGTCTCTTATTTACTGATCATACGGATATAAATGGATAGTTTGAGTTTTCTAACTCCCAAGCAATTTCTTGCAAGCTCTTACAAAATGTTCATACCTTTATTTGATTCATAAGCATTAAGCCCTGTATATAGGCTCCCAACTACCTAACAACTTACCCTGAAAAATAGCTTTAGCCAAAACAGAATATAAACTATCAATTACCGTTAAAGAATACCGTTAACTGTGCACCTAAGCCTTATTAATGATTTGTATCCTTTTGTCCCCTCATGTTGTAGTTGTATTTAAAGATTGGTTTTCCGCTTGTGGTTCCGTGTGTAACATTACCCCTTTCCGAAAGAATCATCTTGTCCTCAGGGTAGAAGGCTGGAAAATGAGTGTGGATGTTATAATAGTTTTCCCAAGTGGCCTCGGTAATGGACAACCCTTGCCACTTTGTTAATACCTCCTCAACATAATTGCGCCCCTTTTTTCTTGACCCCTAAATTGGCTTTTGGGGCAGCTTCTAACTCCATGTCCTGGTTCAATTGTGAAGGTAGATTTGCTGAAGCAGAGATTGAATCGCGAGCTGTTTTTAGCTGTGAAACATGGAAGGCAGGGTGCACATTACTAGTCAGCGATAAACTCAACTTGTGCATGTGATGAATGATACAAGGCCCAAGCCCACCATCCAACACGTTTGCACAAGGAGAGGAAAGAAACAACTTAATTGAATTCTCAAAAGATCTATTACAAGAGAATCTTTTTTGTTATGGGCATATGAGCTGTACAATTCTAGAAGTAGTACTTGCCTATATATACATATTGGGAAATAGATCTAATTATGCTTGTAGTACAATATTGGAGTGTGTATACACTATAGGAGTTACTGAGTCACTAAAAGAACTCAGGGGAGTATACTACTCTCTATTATAATAATACAAGTAATCTTTCCCTATTACTTTCTGTCTACTTTCTGCCTCTGTACTCTTTCCTTCTTTGCTTCTTCTTTCTCTTAAATTCTCTTATTTTTTGTTGTTGAGCAATGTTGATACCAGGTACCAAAAACCTGACACTGGTATTAGAGTGAAATGCCACCCACGCAAGGAACTCGGTTGGATGCAGTGGAGGAAACCTTGGAATCCCTGCAATCTTCGATACTGGAACTGGAGGGCACCATAGAGGAAACCATATATGAGAAAATATTTAGAGAGGAAACAGACGAAAATGAGGGGAGAATAAAATCAGAGGTTTGATGAACATGCAAGAAATCATGAGGAGTTAAAAACGACCATTACGTTACTCATGATGGAAGTGAAGTCCCTTAGTGAGAGTATGGCGGACAACCGGGAACGAAGTCAACCCCAAAGCAGTATCACCAGGGTGGAACTGTCTGAAAATCAAAATCGGGTATTCAGGGAAGGGGGAAACACCGAAATAATGGAGGAGATACAGTTGGGAGAACAAAGAACAGAAGTGACTCTGAAGAGGGCACGAGCTGGAGATTAAGGCATTTGGAGTTTCCGGTGTGTAACGAAGAGGACCCTGATGGTTGGATCGTGAAGTTACCGGAGAAGGAGAAGCTTGAAGCGACGGTGGTCGGTCTTAAGGGAAACGCTCTGTTGTGGTTTCAATGGGTGAAGAAAAGAAAGGCCATAAGAAGCTGGAAAGTGCTGAAGAAGATGATGTTACGCCACTTTCGGGGTAGAAAATAAGGATCTTTGATTGAGCAATGGTTGACTATACAGCAAGAAGGGTGTGTGGAAGATTATGAGAAGAAGTTCATTCAATTTGCCACAAACCTTGATAATGAGCCTGGGGAGGAATATCTGTTGGCAAATTATATTAAAGGTCTTAATCCAAGAATACAAGGGGAGCTTAGACTCATGGAGCCAGTAACAATGGAAGAAGCAATGGAGTGGGCCGTTAAAATAGAGGAGAAGTTCTTAATTTATGATGGGCCGGAATACCCATAAAAATTTGCAAACCCAAAAACCTCTTTCTATCATAACCCAAACCGCACTATCACCCTACACAAAACCCAATATACGCACAAAAATTGACCAACCCAAACAGCAAGTACCCTAAACTCACCTACCCATCTCATCCTTCCCCACACAAAAATTACCATCCTAATGCTTCCACCTCATACAAACCCTACAATCCTCATAATACTCGTCGTTTGTCGGATCGTGAATTCCAGGAGAAGCGTGAGAAGGGCCGTTGTTTTCGTTGCGATGAAAAATGGCGTATGGGGCATGTTTGCAAGTGGAAAGAGATGAGTGTATTAATTGTGAATGATGATGAACCGATTTGGGATAGTAGTGAAGACGAAGCTGAGGTTGAGAACAGTGGGTGCGCCGGTTACCATCTCTCTGAACTCAGTGGTGGGAATCGATAACCCACGCACCATGAAGCTAGTTGGTACAATTAAGGGTGAAAGGGCGATAGTGATGATCGATCCAGGCGCTACTCGTAACTTTATTTCCCCTCCACTCGTAGCTAAGCTTGACTTGAAGCTATCTTGTACAGAAGAATTTGGGGTCACTTTGGGCACTGGAGAAATCAGAAAAGTAAGTGGAATATGCAAGCATGTGGAGCTGGACTTGGGAACCATTCGTATCGTTGAAAACTTATTGCGTATTGAATTGGGGCATTCAGGTGTAATATTGGGGCTAGAATGGCTAGCCAAATTGGGTAAGATATCGACGAATTAGAGAGCTCCAATGATGTAGTTTAGTTGGCATGGAACCAAGGTTACTATCAGAGGAGACCCTACCTTGGAGACGTCACAAATTACTTTGAAATCTATGATGAAGATCATCCGCAAAAACAAGGGAGGAGTATTGGTAGAGCTCACTAAAATGGAGAAAGAATAGGACATTAAAAGTTCTCCTTGGCCAATTTCGACCATCGAATTGCAACCGGTTTTGGAGTGTTTTGCGTCTGTTTTCCAAATGCCCAAGGGGCTGCCATCATTATGGTCCAAGCAACATCGCATTGTGTTGAAGGAGGGTATAAACCCCATTAGCGTTCGCCCATGCCGTTATCCACAGATACAAAAAGAAGAGATAGAGAAATTGGTAGCCGACATGTTGGAGGCCGGGATAATACAACCATCATACAACCCATTTTCCAGTCTGGTTTTGCTTGTGAAAAAGGACGAATCGTGGCGCTTTTGTGTAGATTATCGGGCCCTGAACAAAGAAACGGTGGCAGATAAATATCCTATTCCTGTGATAGAAGAGATGTTGGATGAATTGCATGGCGCTAAGGTATTCTCTAAACTCGACCTTAAATCGGGTTACCACCAGATTCGAGTGCATCATGAGGATATTCATAAGACTGATTTCCGCACCCATGAGGGGGCATTACTAGTTTTTAGTCATGCCTTTCAGTTTGACTAATGCCCCCGCGACTTTTCAATCGTTGATGAACGAGGTTTTAAAACCGTACCTCATCGTTTTGCATTGGTCTTATTTGATGATATATTGGTTTATAACTCTTGTATGCAAGAACACATTCAGCATTTATCTACTGTCCTTGAGGTTTTGCGTGCTCACCAATTATATGCCAATGCGAAGAAGTGTGAAATTGGTAAGAGGGAAGTGGCCTACCTCGGCCATATTATTTCGGGTGATGGGATTGCAATGGATCCTAGCAAAATTCAGGCCATTCTTGACTGGACCGTCCCTCGAAACCTCAAAGAATTGAGGGGTTTCCTGGGCCTCATTGGATATTACCGGTGTTACATTCACCGGTTTGCATATATCGCAACTCCACTCACCAAACAACTTAAGAAGGATAGTTTCAATTGGGATGAGGAAGCAACATAGGCTTTTGAAATACTCAAACAGGCGATGATAGCAGCCCCTGTGTTGGGATTTCCAGAATTTTCCCTTCCTATTATGGTGGAAACCAACGCATCGGGGAAAGGTTTGGGAGCTGTCTTGTCACAAAATCAACACCCTCTGCTTATTACAGTAAGTCCTTAACTCCTTGGGACCCAGAGGATAGGCTAAGCCCATTTACGAGAAAGAATTAATGACCATTGTGCTCGCCGTTCAAAAAAGGCGCCATTATCTCATCGGCCGTCATTTTACTGTGTGGACCGATCAACGAAGCCTCAAATTTATACTGGAGCAGCGGGAAATTGGTCACGAGTATCAAAAGTGGGCACAAAAGCTTTTGGGTTATCATTTTGACATTAAATTTCGGCCAGGAGTGGCTGATAGAGCAGCTGATGCTGTTTCTCGACACTTCACTCTTAATATGCTTCATTTGGCAGCCATAAGCACTAAATCATGGGTGGATTGGGAGAAGTTGTTGGCAGAGCTGTCTTGTGATCCTGGTCTTTGCAAAATACGGGCTGACATCGAGAATCATGGAGCAAAAGGGGGTTTCACAATCAATCAAGGGCAATTATGTTACAAAGGGAGACTTGTCATTCCCTCCACCTCACATGTTATTGATCAACTGTTAGCTGAATATCACAATTCAGCTGTTGGCGGCCACAACGGTGAACTTAAAGGCGTGCGCCCAGTGCGCCGCTTTGTTGGGTTGGGTAATTAACTTATCCTTGTTTGTTCGGAAAAGAAATAAAACTAATAACTCAAATTTACTTGAATTTGAAGTCCGAAAAGTCGTTCCTTCTTTAAGAAAAAACAAAAGGCATGCGAAGAACATAACTTTACGAATTCTCCGTATTCTCATTATAATAGTTTTGTGTTAAAGGGGTGTTTGACGCAAGAATAATAAATGTTTTTAAGTTTGTTGATACTAAAATATGAATATCATGTTATTTGAAGTATTATATATGTATTAAAATTGAATTTTAAGCTTTAGCAAAAAAGCGCGCCTCGCATACAAAAAGCTCGCGCCTTCGCCCTGCACTTTGCGGCTAGGCTTTAAGGGCCTTTAGCACCTCGGTGCGCTTCGCGCTTTTTAAAACTAAGAGGCTTAAGGAGGAGGTTTGAAGGGAAGTGAGGGTACAAGAGCCTCAAACATTGAAAGAGGCAATGACATGGGCCCTTAGGATAGATCAGATTTACACCCTGAAGCCTACAGTTTAGTGGGCTCATCCCTTGAACTATCGATACCCAAAAAACCTTACCTTTATTCCCAAACCCAATCCTACCAGCCCAGAACTTCCTCTCACCAAAATTATTCCCGACCCAATCAAAGATATCATTCCCACTTTTCAAACTGACTTAACTAGAGTTCTCTTCGAGTAACCTTCAATCCAAACAACCCCATTTCCAACCGGCAAAGAGTAACATTATCTAATCGGGATGTGCTTGACAAAAGGGCCAAGGGCCTAGTTTTACTTGCAATGAGAAAAGGTCTCCAAGTCGTGTTTGTTAGCAAAAAGAACTCAGTGTATTGGTGATCTATGAAAATGAAGAAGTGGAGAGGGAAACAAAGGTGATTGAAGAGGAGGAAGTGGTACCAGATGTATATATATCTTTAAGCTTTGTGCTGGGTTTGACCAATCCAAAAACCATGAAGATGATGGGTACAATTGGAGGAGTAGAAGTGATGACTATGGTGGATCTAGCAGCTACTAATAACTTTATATCTATACACATGGTCAGTAGGCTGAAAATCCCTTACACCAATCACAATAAATTCGCTGTGCCATGGGAAATGGGGATAAAATCCAAGGTGAGGGGGAATGCAGGCATCTGTGCATTGGAGTACAAGGACTTATTGTATGTGATGACTTTTTGATTCTGGGGTTGGGAAGCCCAGATGTAATATTGAGATTGCAGTGGTTAGAATAGCTGGGGGAGACAATGACAAATTGGAAGGAACAAGTGATGAAATTTTAGTTGGGAGGTAAAATGTTGGAATTGAGGGGAGATCCATCTCTAGAATTCACTCAAATTTCACTCAAAGGCGTGGAAAGATTATTGAAAAAAGAAAGGCATGAGGTAATGATTGAGGTAAATCAAGTTCAGAATGTGCTAAGCCTAGAAATTTCAAACACTATAGGTGCTCAATGGTAGAATATATTAGATCAGCGTCAATCGGTGTCAAAAAACCTCAAGGGCTTCCCCCAAGCAGAGGCATGGAACATGCCATAACGTTAATTGAAGGGACAAACTGTGATGAATTAATAGCTATAATACGAGGGGTAGAATAGTCTTTTAATGAAACTTCTAGAAAAGGAATATTATGTAACCAATTTAGCAAATGGCAACAAGTTGTTAGGCATTTTAGCTATATATATGATGATGTAATAATTGGTTAGGACATGAAATGAATATGTTATGAATTCTCCCTCTTATATTCTCTATCCTTTCTTTATTTTCTGCTCTCCTTTTCAATTTCTTATTCTTAACCTCTAATTTCTTCTCTACTTACTCTTTCTTTTCCCTAATCTCTATCTTTTTCACATTAACAATTATCAGTTCATAACAACATGGTATCAGAGCTGTACGATTCCAGTAAACACAAAGATAACGGATCTTGATGCATATTTTGAGGGTTTTGGGGCTGAAACTCCACCCTTAGAGATGCTCAAAGAGGCTGTCCAAGACCATCTCATTCAATCATTCAAACCGACCTCTACACAGGAGATTTATGAAAAATAGGGAAAGGGAGTGTGTGTGAGTTTTGTGAGGAACATGTAAAGGACACCGAACTTTCTGTACATGATTGTAGCCACAAGGAGTATTCCATGTTCATCTTCAATCAAGGGATGAAAGATGAACTAATGGTAATTGTATACTATGAGAATACAGAAGAGGCACACCATGAAGGTGGATGAAGTGGAGGTTGGAGATCTGATAAAGATGGAAGATAAACTAACAAATCTTGGTGAGCAAACGAAGTACAATGAAAGAAATGAAAGCACACCGAAGAGCAAAGAGAACAAATTCAGGAACAAGTCAGCCATGGAGAAAAGAGCAACACCAATGAAAAACAACAAAAAGAAAAACAACAGAGAAGAGAAAACAAGAAAGAAAAAGAAAAGAAAGGCAGGAGGTGGCTATGAGAGCTGGCCGGATTCTGGTGTGGGCATTGGAGAGAATATGAGCGGAGGAAGTAAGATCGATAGTCAAACAAGGTGGGAGAGTGTGAGTCGGGTCTGTTGTGGCTCCAGTGGTGGTCCTAAACAGAAGGGAGGCAACCAGGCGGCGAGAGAGGATGTCGGAGTTCGGTAGGATCACTGGCGTCTGGAAGTCGCCGAGCTGTAGGATCACCGGTGAGATGGCAGTTACTCATTTACACTTGATTTATGAGGAGAGAGAAGGGCAATCAGGAAGGAAGATGGGTATTTAATTTTACTCGGAAAAAGAGGTATATTAGGGATTTTGGTGGAAAATGATGCTGATGTCATGGATGACATAATCAATACACGTATTCTAGAATATTTGCATTCTAATTTTTGACTTTGACCTTTAAAATCCTCAATTTCATCCATTATTTTTTGTGAAGCCCAAGCTTAATTTTCAGACTGAATATCTATATTACTCATCCAAGTCGACCCATCATAAAATATTTTCTCTCGATCATTTTCAGACTGAATTTTTCTTGCTGACGGTGGAAGGCCAAGCAAATTTTTATCCACCTTGAGGGTAAGGTGGAACTTCAGGCGGCCGGTAATGTGATGAATTAATAGCTATAATACGAGGGGTAGAATAGTCTTTTAATGAAACTTCTCGAAAAGGAATATTATGTAACCAATTTAGCAAATGGCAACAAGTTGTTAGGCATTTTAGCTATATATATGATGATGTAATAATTGGTTAGGACATGAAATTAATATGTTATGAATTCTCCCTCTTAGATTCTCTATCCTTTCTTTATTCTCTGCTCTCCTCAATTTCTTATTCTTAACCTCTAATTTCTTCTCTACTTACTCTTTGTTTTCCCTAATCTCTATCTTTTTCACATTAGCAACTATCAGTTCATAACACACCCAGTGAGTGTAAGGCCTTAAAGATACCCCCAAAGTCAGAAGAATGAAATAGAAAGGTTGGTAGCTAAGATGTTACAAGCACAAATCATACAACCCTCTACTAGCCAGTTCTCAAGCCTAGTTATACTTGTAAAAAAAAGTATGCTTTGTGGAGGTTATGTGTCTGTTATCGAGTAGTGAACAAGGTAACACTGTTGGACAAATATCCAATACCCGTTATTGATGAATTGCTGGACGAATGGTTACGGGCCAATATTTTTTTCAAATTGGACTTGAAGGCATGCTATCATCAAATTAGTATGAAAAAAGATGTAGCAAAAACAACATTTCAAACGCACGAGGGTCATTATGAATTTTTAGCAAAGCCGTTTGGCCTCACCAATGCACCCGCTACTTTTCAAGCCATGAAAAACAAGGTATTCTGACCTTTTCTTCGTCGATTCGTGCTAGTGTTTTTTGATGCTATTTTGATATATACTATGAGTGAGGAGGAACACACTCAACATTTGTCCTTAGTTTTACAAACACTAGTGACAAATCATCTTATTGTACATTTGGGAAAATGTGATTTTAGGGTCAAACAAATAGCTTACCTCAGCTATGTGATTTTGAGAGAGGCCTTAGCTATGGACAGGGAGAAGGTGGAGGCAATGTTGGCCAATACCAACAAATTTGAAACAATTGAGGGGATTTCTAGGGTTGACCAAATAATATATGAAGTTTGTATGGCAATATGCCTCCATTGCTAAACCATTGACATATCAACTCAAGAAAGATGCGTATGGATGGAACGAGGAGGCAACATTGGCTTTTGATACACTTAAAAGGGCCATGACATAAGCTCTTGTTTTAGCTCTATCGAATTTCACTAAAAAGCTCATCATTGAAACTGACGCTGCCGATGTGGGTTTAGGGGTTGTTTTACTTCAAGATTCTCATACCATTGCGTACTTTAGCAAGGTCCTAGGGGAAAGGGCTAGTGCGAAGCCTATATATGAAAAATAATTGATGGCGATCGTTTTTGCAATACTTTATTGGAGGCAATACTTGTTGGATAGGAATTTTTTGGCGAGAACTGATCAAAGTGTTTTACGTTTTTTTCTTGAACAGAGGGTGATTGGGGTTGAGTATCACAAATGGATTGCTAAGGTCATGGGTTTTGACTTCGAAATAGTTTAATATCCTAGAGCTTCCAATCAAGTGGCCGATGCTATATCACAAAGGGGCGAAACCATGGCAGTGTTGAGTTATTTGTGCAGCACCTTTAAGCCGAATTGGGAAGTTTTAGACAAAAGTGTGGAGCAAGATGCGTTTCTGGAAGCTTGAATGAAGCGAATCCAGGAGGGTGAGAAAGTATTTAAAGGGTTTCATCTTGAGCATGGGCAATTGAGATACAAGGGTTGTTATGTGTTACCTTAAACGCCCCCATTTATTGATGGTATATTGAAAGCCTATCATGACTCCCCAGTTGGAGGCCATGGAGGTGAACATAAGACGTATGGGCGGATTGCCTCCTAGTGGTATTGGGAAGGGATGAAGGGACGAATAGTGCAATATGTGAAACAGTGTGGTGCGTGTCAATGGAAAAAAACATCCACTCTATCTCCAACGGGGCTTCTACAACCCTTACCCGTCCCAAATCAGGCGTGGGAACACATAACCATGGAGTTTGTTGAGGGCCTACCAAAGTCTAAAGGCAAAGAGCTAAAGATAGTGTTTTAGTGGTGGTGGGTCGATCGACTAACTAAGTTTGCCTATTTCATTGCTTTCAAACATCCCTTTACAATTCCGGCTGTAGCCGATGAATTTATCAAGGTGGTGGTGCATTTACATGGATTCCCTTCCTTAATAGTTTCAGATTGTGATAAGTTGTGCATGAGCTTTTTTCGAAGAGAATTGTTTTGGCTACAGTCAACTACACTCAAAAGAAGTTCGACGTATCATCCACAGACGGATGGGCAAACTGAGGTGGTAAATAAAACTTTGGAGACTTGTGTTGCTTTATCAATGGGCATTGGGCAACCTAAGCAATGGATGAATTGGTTGCATTGGGTGGAATATAGCAATAATACTGCCCCACATTCCTCCACTAAGATATCACCTTTCGAAGCTTTGTATGGGCAGAACCCCCTTCATTTAAGGAATGTTGGGCTTGGAGAAACTGTAGTTGGCAGCTTATTGGAGATGTTGCAAGAAAAGGATGCTATAAGGGATGATTTAAGATTTCAATTTTTGAGAGCCCAACAGCTGGTGAAGCAAAATGAAGACAAAAAAAGAGAGATCACATTTACTATTGGTGATTTTGTGTTTTTGAAGTTACAACCATATCGAAAAAAATCTATGGCTAAGCATTACAATGAAAGGTTAGCTCCTAGATACTATGGGCCATACATGATCGAGAAAGCTATCAGGAAAACAGCTTATGAACTTGATCTTCCTCCTCATAGTCGAATTCATCATGTGTTTCATGCTTCTGAAATAAAGAAGGCAATTGGACAACATGAAGATTCAGTCTTGCCTACACAAATTTGTGCTGAGTTAGATTTGGTTGTCAGGCCCAAAGTTGTGCTTGACAGCCGCCACAGCAAGGAGGGAACACTGGAAGTTCTGTTGGAATGAGAGGATCTGACAGCCACTGAAGCTACATGGGAAGACGCTAAGCTAATCAACCTTCACTTTCCTCATTTTTACCTTGAGCACAAGGTGAGACTTCAAAGGGAGGGTATTGCTGTGCCACAGGGTCATTGGATTACGTATCACAGGAGAAACAAGGGCAAAATGGGTTTTTACAGTTGATGTGGAGAAGGTTATAACAGAAAATGTTAGAAGGCAACAGAGGAATAAAATGGGTAGGGGAGGTGTATCTGTTATGCAAATGAAATTCAGTATTATAAATATAGCTATAAATAAATGTCCTGGGCAGACTTGAATTTTGTAAGAAGTACCTATTTGGGCATTGGAGTGTCTGTACTCTAAAACAAAAACCTTCTATAATCTTCCTTTATTTCAGCAATATCTATCTTCTCTTCTTTCCCTCCTCTATTTTTGTTGTGTACTGCTCATTACCAGGTCATAGCACATAGCTTCTTTTAATGGCTCATGTTTGGTTGAACTACTGAAAATAGATTAATTGAGAGCTGCTGTTCATGCAAATGCACCCTCATTCACAAACAAACGCACCTTCCTCATTGTCACAAATATATGATGATTTGATGGAGAACCGATCTGTGGCGATGAGATTTTAACACAATATGGATGATACCTGAGGCTTTTCAGATGCATCTTGTCATTTATATTCTTGTATACTTTATACCTCACTTGGATGTTTTTAGATATATTTTATACGAGGGGTGAGTTTATGTTCCAATTGAGTTCTCCGGTTTGTGTCTATGTTTTGATGATTACTCTGGTTGTATCCAAATGACCAATAAAAAATATAGCTTGAAACTTTAATTTCACGAGCAAAGCCTTGTGGGATTCAATAGGAAGAAAACCCACATTCTCATTGAAACAAAAGACTCTAATTTGGCATGCGTTATAGAATTCTAATTTAAGACATTCATTACAATCTAGAAAAAACAGCATTCTAATAGCCGTATATAGTTTTTATCCTAGTAGAATGTGTGATCACAGGCAACTATATGGAGCCTTTTTATTACTAACAGCATTGTTGTGTATCTAAATGGTAATATAAATATATTTAGATTGATACTCCCTCCAATTCACTATATTTGTCCACTTTCTTTGGGCACGCATATTAAGAGTATTGTAGGGACCACCTTAAAGTGGGTAGTTGGGGTATTCTAAGTGATTATATTAATTGGTAAGGTGGTAGTTGGGTTATTTTAAGTAGTGTAAGTGGGGGTATTATGGTCTTGTGTGAACATAGGGTATATAGGTAAAAAATTCCATGCTGAAAAAGGAAAATGGACAAATAAGGTGAATTTACCCAAAAAAAAAGTGGACAAGTATAGTGAATTGGAGGAAGTACAACATTAGGCATACCAAATTATTCTTTCCCTTTGTGGCAAAAATATTATTCTATCCCTTGTAATCTTCAATGAATTGAAGAAAATGTTACGTGTGACTTGTGAGATACATCTGATGCAACATTAAAGCATGTTGGAATGATGTTGATTGATGACAAGTGCATACTTGTTAATATAGCACGAAGCTCAAAATTGAATTCTCTACGAGCCTAAGAGATGCTTACAAAATTTGCATTCTTTTTGAGAAACCTCAGGATCAGAAAGCCATTTAGCTGCAACACTCAGCTTGAGCCTCCAATTACAGTGTTCAGAACTGAGTTTCCTATCAGCAATATTGGTTTTTAGCATCACAAAGTTACACTTAGGTGAGTGTTTGTTCATATTGGTCATGAAATGGCAACTTAAAGTTTACATAAATATCTTGAGTTTCCTGTCAGCAATATTGGTAGTCTAGATAAATTAGTTTGGATCATTTTTATAGTTGATACCAGGATCAGTGGAACTTGGACTAGTTATTGAATGGAGGGAAGAAATCTTTTGGGAATTATGAAAATGTTTCAGCAAATTGAAAATGGAAGAGAAAAGAAAAATACTAAGTGTTCAGTGGAAAGATTTACTTTGGCAATCCAGAAATTGCCAGACAACACTTCTGGGAAGCAGTGAGATGAAAATCATTGATGGAGGTGCTCATGATTTCAAATGATTAATAGCGTAGTGTGCCTTTACAAAGTTAATCAAGAGGCAGCATGCCTTCTCAAGAGCCAGGTTTCAGATTATGTTTCATGTCGAATCCTATAGATGAGGTGATAAGGCTGGATGTAGCACATCCGGAGATTGCTTGGATTATCGCCTTTTGAAAGTTATTTGTCATGCTAGGATCTAGGGGACTGCCTGACTATAAGGACTTTGGAGTCTTCCTTTTCTAAGCTATCCTGGTTAAGGTTTGCTGTTCCATTTCTCTTTTCCCCACTATGTCCCAACAACTATTTATGGTCTGATACTTGGTCTTTAGCTGCCAGTTTTCTTTCACTAAAATCATCCTAAGTCAACTTTTGTCAAGTTCAAAGACCACTAACTGTAATTTTATGGCCATTGGAATCTCTTATGTGTAATATTCTGAAAGGTGAGTTTTCATCTTCAATCAATACTACAAGCCTACGAGTGAATTTGAGAAAAAGACCACTAACTGTAATTTTTTGTGTAATAGGAATATAAGGTTAATGAATACAGAAACCACTTTTGAGAGCAAACAACTTTCTGATTTTAGATCTCCTCACACTTTTTGTGACTGGATTCTTCTATGCATATGTTCTTGGTTTGCTCTAGTTCGTTTTCGCAAATGATCCGACTTTTTCTTATTATCAATGATCAACATTCTTTCTATACCTGCTTAATGATCATCATGATTATTGCGTAACCCAAATTTTCGGATTATTCTTACTTTAGAACTGCTATGTCACATAAATCCAAGTATCTGTGTTAGACTAGTGTCCTGTTGTCGGAATGGTCTATGCTTGAAATTTGGAACACAGGGATATTATGTGAAAATTTGGACACGTACACATACACGAACACGACAATATTTGTATTTATATGTCAAAATTTAGTTTAGTATTTAAATTTAGGAAAAATTACCGTGAATAATACAAACTTTTTGTTAAATTTCCTATAATAATACCAACTATTAAATAATCATGAATAATATCAATTTTAGTTTATTAACTAATTTACCAATTATTTTTGTCTTATAATCACTTATAGTTTGACTTTTAACATGTTAGAGATTTTTTTAGGAAAACACCCCTTAAAATTCGTATTATTCATGGTTAATCGATAGTTGGTATTATTGTAAGGAAATTAACAAAATGTTGTATTATTCACGGTAATTTTTCGTTAAATTTATTGTTGTTCCTTTGAAACTTGAAAGAAACAAAACCTGAAAAAGCAAGTGTTAGTGCTCGTTTTACGTTTAAATACATCGTAAAAGATGAAACTATAATGTAACTATGTCCGACTCCACGACTTGGCCTTAAATGTGTTTTGTGTCTGTGTTAATATTGTTTCATGTCGAGACGGATATGAGAGCCACATTTATAGCTTTAGACTTGTGTACCTAGCAGATTTTCCTTAGGTGTAATGAATTTCAACTGCTTCACATTGTTTTTCTTATTGATTCATCGTTTATTTTTCAGCCATGCTTTTCTTTCATTTACTTTGAAACCTTGGCATCAAAAATGCCTTTTTCCAGTTAAACTCTGACTCTTTAATGCTGAGATTGTTTATTGGGTATGGATTGTTTGTCAACTTACCTCACCCAGACCCTGTTCTGAGCGGGAGATTGAGTATGATGATGATGAATTTTTCATGTGATCCCATAAAGAAATTTTATTTTATTTTTATTTTTTTTATGGGAAGATAAGCAGAGAGAGCGATGTCTAATAGACAGAGATAGACATTTTGTAGTTTTACCAGATATTTTCGTCCCTCCACTTGTGATTACTTCTTCATCCAGACGTGTCTTGTACAACGTCATGACATTTGAGAACAAAGACCAATTTTAATCAATATTTAAGGTGCACTAATTAATTGTGGCAAGCTTTAGCACAATAATAAAGCTTTGTGTTTGTCCATTCCATTCTGGATGGAGACCGGAACATCCAACCTGGAACCAACTTTATCTTGTGCCTGGTGGGCAATTTGCCTACAATTAACTGTTCTTTGATATTGATATGTGGGGCCGGGCCGGGCGGGTGGGCCGTTTTCAGGTTTGTATTGGTCTTGTATCTTTGTGGCTGCTGTTGGTCTTAATTTTTGTTTTCTCTCATCATTCTTGTGTAAATGCATTTATATAGGCAATTTAATGTATTCATTATTCACAAAAAAACAATGGGTTTTGTCTTGATTTTTAAATAGGGACTGTTTTCTTTTGGTATGTGGTTATTAAGCTTGCATTTTTCTGCATTGGGAAAATCTTATTTGCAAATCAAAAACATCGCATTAGTTAGATAACGAGATTTTTGTTCTTGGATAATTGCAAATATGCAATGACTATGTATTCATTAGAACGGGACAACTTGTGTGTTGCCAATGACAACTCATTGGAATTTGTTTTCTGAGGTGAGAATGTATTGTACGGAGACGTTTTGAAAGGGACTTTTCTATTTTTATTAATATCTATTCAGTTTCGTGGTCACTTTATGACCTTTAATATTCGTGTTGTCACTGCTTTTTTGTACCGACCACTGTCACATGATTCATCGATTCCTTGCGAATCGCGAATCTAAAAACCAAATTATGGTAGGTTTTGGACTATTTGGGGTTTTTTGAGCGAATCGCAAATTCAAAAAATGAATTAACTGAAAAATTTATTACATTGTTGCTGACCATAGGAGGGTTGATACTTTTTTTTCATATATGCTTACAGAAAAGATTAGTCAAAGTACAATATCATAGGTTGGAAACTAATAGTTTTAGCTGAATAACCAGCCAAAGTCATTGATGGATGTTTGTTTTGTTGGTTATGTGATGATCAGTGCAATAACAATTTCTTTGACTGTTAAAAAGAGTTGAGTGTCACTATCTTTTTCTTAACTGACAATTTGAAGACTGATAATCATCATCAAGGAGTGATTTAAGTTCCTCTGTTTTAGGGTTATTTCTGAAATTTCTTACTGACTTGGAATCAAGATCTATGTCACGTCGATTCTACATATCTGCCACGTCATATGCATTCATCGATTCAGTTAAGATAATGTGTTAGTTTAAAGCTGTCGGCGTGTCTAGGACGAAAAACGAGCAGGGGCTGAAGAAAGAAAGATCCATTGATCCTGAGCTGAAGTAGTATCCATTTTGAACCCTTAATGTATAAATAGTGTTGTGGAGCACAGTGAATGAACCCTTTGAGCAGGAATTTAGAGTAAAGATTCCATTCACATTACATGTTGTTTTGTAGAGAAGTTGTCACTTTGCAAAGCTCCCAAAGTAAAATGCCTAGTATTATTATGAGGAAGAAGGTATTTTGAAGTAGATAATCTTGTATGCCACTGTTTTTCATGCTCAACATGATTATCAATTGTCTATCATGTTTATAAAATTTTAACCACATCAAATTTCATGTGCAATAATGTATTTGTGTCTCTCTGGGCCCTCCACAGATTTGCACACAAACTAAAGAAAAGAGAGTAGCCGTAGGTGAGTATTTTGTTCAGGTATTTAGGTGGGGTCATATTATTTAGTGGAGTAAATATATGTTTAAAAAGGATAACTTGTCTAGATATTTTAGAAGATAAAAGGGATTTTCTTTTTTGGAAAATTTGCTCAAAATAATTCCATCTATCACTCGTTGGCATAAAATAATTCTAACTATTAATAATTTTTTTAATAATTCTAACTATTCTCATAATTTGTTGAAAACATCCACCCCTTGTTATCGGCTGGCACACGTAACTTTTCCACTTTTTTTTCTTTTTTTTTATTTAACTGTTTAAAATTAACCCTACCCTTCATCTATTAATTGAAAAAGAAAGAAAAAAGTGAAAAAGTTACCTATTGCAGCCGGTTAAAAGAAAGGTGGATATGTTTTCAACAAATTATGAGAATAGTTGGAATTATTAAAAATTAATTGATAGTTGGGATTATTTTTGGCCAACGGGTAATAATTGGGATTATTTTGAGCAAATTTTCTTATTTTTTTTTTTAAAAATGAGAGTATGCTAAGGTGACCAAACATTTGAAACTCTCGTTATTTTAAAGCGGAAAAAACATAAAAAGTAGAGGTAATATAAATCTGCTGCAGTATTATCATAAAATTCTTAAATGAAATGGTCTCATGGTGAAACTATTTCTATTGGGCTGATGTAAAAACATTTAATCTATTAAAGTGATTACTTACAATGTTAGAGTGATCACAAAAACTTGCTATAGCAGGTTATCCGGTTACTCGAGTTTGTTCTAGGCAAATACTCCATAAAGATGAGATTATTTATGATTAATCAATAGCTGAGATTATTGTAAGAAATCATGAATCATGAAAAGGTTGGACTATTCTAGGTAATTTTTTCTTAAAAATAAGTATTCAAATTGCATAGATATATTGTACAACATTTGGTTTAAATTTGATACTTCTATGTTAATAACAAAATTGTATAAATTGAGAATTGATGTTTTATAATATAACTCTAACATAACTCAATTTTAAAATTATAATCTTCAACTATTGATTTAAAATTAAATATTTAGCTTGAATAGAGATTTGAAAATGTCGATATTTATGATAGTTTCTTAAAAAATTACAGATTTGTGAAGAATTAAATCAACAAATATTTTTTATTTCTTCCCTAATAGTTGTATTGCAATTTCTGATCGAAATAACAGGTTCAAATATGACATGTATTCTCCTTTTTTTTAATTGTGATTGATAGTGGGTTGGCGAGAAAGATGGGTCGTGTTATTATGAGACGTAGATCAATTGTTTGTAATATAGTGTATTATTTTATCAGCTGGTGTTGGTCGAGATCGTATCAAATTGAGATTAAGAGTGTGCCGGTCAATTCGCGCGTGTTTCAACCTCATCCATTCTCTTGTTTTTATTTTATTTTATTTTATTTTCTGGACATTTTTAAATTTTAATCTTAAAGATAGTAATTTTGACTTTAAAGGGTATCAATTTCAACTTAAAATAAACTTTAAATAGATCAATCAACATAAAAATTTCAACTTTAACCTATTTGTGATCAATTGTGAATTTGTGACGTTAAAACTGATAAATATCTACCTAAATATGGTTCTGTTTCACAATTTGAGCACGGAGTTAATAAAATGTTATTATTTTATCTTTCTACGGATACATTTTAAACAATAAATGAATGATCAATTACGCTATCAATAATAGTGTTTAAAACATTGTACAATACAAGTACATTTATTCAATACAACATGATGAATCTAATGGAACATAAGAGTACTAGCTAAATTATGATACATAAATTGACATTTGATGTTTTATGATCTAACTCAATTTTGAACGTATAAGCTTCAATTATCGTTTTCAAAATAAGTATTTCAAAGTCTAAAGATATTGTATAAGTTTTTTCAAATTGAATGTATATATGTTAATAGTTTAATTATGACATATAATTTGACAATGTTAATTTATAATCTAACTCAATTTTGAACTTCTAATCTTTAATTATCGTTCTAAAAATAAGTATTCAAATTGTATAGATATATTGTATAGCATTAGTTCAAATTTAATTATTGATGGCTTTATTCACCATTTATTTGTTGTTTGAAATTCATCCATAGAATGATACAATAATACCATTTTATATAACTTCGTTCTAAAATTGTGAAACAGAACCATATATTAGGTAGAAATCGATCAATTTAATGTCACAGTTAATCACTTATAGGTTCAAATTGAAAATTTTACTTTACTTTATATGTTTAAGTACTACTTTACGTTGAAATTGATAGTTTAAGGTCAAAATTGATACTTTTAAGGTCAAAATTAAAAAATACCCAGAAAATGAAAAAAAAACAAGGGAAAAAGTGTGATGATGTTACACGCGCAAATTGGGCCGGCTCACTGTTGGTCTCAATTTGAGACGATTTCGGCCAAGTTTTTGTGTTTTTTTCTTTTGTTTTTTTTCTTTAAAATCTTTATGAAGCTCAATAGTTCATTTACTTAAAAAATTTGAAAAAAATAAGATTATTTATCAAAAAAAGTATACAATAAGATCATAATCAAACTTATTCCAAAATTAAGTGTGTAATCCGCAAATCTTAGGTTCAGGTTGTTCGCACTTAGTAAGTGCGAACAACTCTTGTCTTAAAATCAGCATGTTGACCCTGTTTGACCTGTTCGTAGTTACCAAGTGCGAATAGACACTTGATTTTTTTTACCAGTTTATTACTGTTCGCACTTACTAAGTGCGAACAGACCCGAACCTGTACTCTAGAGTATCAGACGTTTATATTTGGAATAAGTTTAATTTAGATCTTATTGCATGTTTTTTTTGATTAAGAATCTTATCTATTTCAAATTTTCATTTACTAATGGGTTTCGTGTCCATTAAGAAAATGAGCGAGTAGTGGAAAATAATTGACCCGTCAAAGCAGGTGAGTTTTGCAATTTTGAGCCCGTAGTAATTTTATAAAAGGAAAATTTGGTCCATTACCCATTTAAGTTAACCCATGAGTATCTGTAGGAATGTGAATAGTAATTATGTTCTCTTTTGCGAAAAATTGAATAAAATAATTTTTTTAATACTCAAATAAGGTTCGGAAAATTTAAATTTTTAAATAAGCATCATTTAACACGACTTTGTTTGTTGTTACTAACGACGAATAAAAGCAAGACAATGTCAAAACTGTTGTGAATATGACTTGAGTGCACATGTTCTGTGTGCATTCATGGTTTGAGAATCCTATGAGGTTGATTAAAGATGGGTGATTAAGTGTGCTAACTTAATTGAAGTGTATGAATGTGGTGGATTCAATGAGGAGTTAAGTTGTAGTTGAATGTCGAAGTTATAGGTCATTATTGTTGTATGATGATTTTTTTTATGTGAAAGTTGAAGAAATATGTCCAAAGGGTACCTGATGCCCGCTCGACCAGTCGCTCGACCTGAGCAACATCTCTGTTTGGTCGAGTGCTAAAACAGAATACATCCAGTAGCTTCTGATCTGCTTGCTCGACCCATCGCTCGACCCAGGTGACTCGCTCGACCCGGTTGAGCGAAGCTTCTTACAACATTGGATGCTGTGTTTCAACTGATCAACTACTTTGGGCAGTTACAACTCATTGAATATCAGCTGTTAAAGACTCTTATTGTTGTTTATTATGTCAATTACTACCTACATTGATTCTTATGTAACTCTTAGAGTAATCTAGCATTATAAATAGTGAGTTAGAGGGATCAAACAAACACATCAAACACAAACCCCTAAGCCTAAACACATAGCCTTTTGTTATCTCTTATTCAATTGTAATACTTCATTGTAAGAGTGTTTTCTCATTAAAATAATACAAACAAGCAACTACACTCCACAGAGGACATAACCATCATTGGGTGAACCTCCTTAAATCATTGTGTCAATTTTGCAATTTATTTTCCGTTCTTACATTTGCTAGTTCATTGCATTTCCCATCGTTCATCAAAGTTCTTAACATTGTATCGATCCTAGAAATTATTACAATTGGTATCAGAGCCAAGTTGATTTTACGGTGTTAACAAAGTCGTTATTTGGTGAAACATGACTTCAATTAAACTAGACATTGAGAAGTTTGATCGAAGTATGAATTTTGGCTTATGGCAAGTCAAAATGAGGGCCATTTTTGATCCAAAATGGTGTGCAAAAAGCAATAGATGGTGTAGACAAAATGCTGGATCAAATGTCACAAAATCCACAAAATGGTTCGAGTGATGGTTTATTTGTAAAGGGAAGGACTCAAGAGAAAGGTTCCACTTGTGGGAGTGGAAACAAGCATAAAGGTAGATCGAAGTCAAGGGGGCATAATAACAAAAACAAGACTTGCAACTATTGCAAACTTAAAGGCCACATCAAGAAGGATTGTTGGAAATGAAAAAAGAAAAACAATGAAAATGGGGCTAAGGACGGAACTAGTAATGCCGATGCTAATAATGTCAATGATAGTGATGATGGTGGTGTTTTGGTAGCCACACATGGGTACAAAGATGATGATGCATGGATTCTTGACTCGGGGTGCACATTCCACATGACTCCCAACAAAACTTTCTTCCAAACTCTTGAAAGTGTTGATAGGGAAATGTGACCATGGGAAACAATACTACATGCAAGGTGGTCGGAATTGGGAGCGTGAAAATGCAAATGTTCGATGGAATGGTGCGAACTTTGACCGAGGTAAGGTACGTTCCAGGTTTGAAAAAGAATCTCATTTATTTGGGTACTCTTGATAAGATCGGGTGTAGAATCACTTGTGATGGTGGAGTAATGAAGGTCGCTAAGGGATCACTTGTAGTGATGAAGGGGAAGATGAATGGGAGTTTGTATACTCTTTATGGTTCAACTATCTCCTACTCGGTGAATGTCTCCACAAACACAATGTCCGATGAGGAGACTAAACTTTGGCACTTGAGACTTGGTCACATGGGAGAAAGAGATATGTTTGAACTGTCTAAACAAGGTTTATTTGATGGTAAAAAGTTCGGGAACCTTCGGTTTTGCAAACATTGTGTTTATGGGAAACACAAGAGGGTTAGTTTCAAACCCACCATACACAACACTAAGGAAAACCTTGACTATATTCATTCTGACTTGTGGGGGCCTTTAAGAAAGCCATTTCTTAGTGGTTGTAATTACTTGTTGACTTTTATTGATGATTTCTCAAGGAAAGTTTGGTGTTATTTCATAAAACATAAAAATGAAGTTTTTGATGTTTTTGTGGAATGGAAGAAAATGATAGAGAAAAAGACCGGTAGGAGCATCAAGACCTTGCGAACCGATAATGGTCTTGAATTTGTTGATAGTAAGTTTCTTTAATATTGCTCTAGTGAAGGCATTGTTAGACATAGAACTTGTGCAGAGCGTTCTCACCAAAATGGTGTAGCGGAGAGGATGAATAAGACATTGTTGAAGAGGGCTCGGTGTATGCTAAACCAAGCTAACTTGGGGAAGCAATTTTGGGCCGAAGCGGTGGCTACTGCATGTTACTTGATCAATCGCTCACCTCATACCGCCTTGAAATTCAAGTCGCAACAAGAAGTGTGGTACAACACTCCGATAAATTATTCTAGTCTTAAAGTTTTTGGTTGTCCCGCTTATATTCATGTAAATGATGGCAAACTTGAACCTAAGGCTAGAAAATGTATTTTTGTGGGATATGGAGTGGGTGTAAAGGGGTATAGGGTATGGTGTAATGAATCAAAAAGAATTATTACCTCTAGAGATGTTGTATTTGATGAGAAAAACATGTTAGTCTCTAGTGTAGAAAAGCCCATTGAAAATGATGTAAATGATATAATTGATAATAGTGCACAAGAGGAGGCTCAACCTCCCAATATTAAAGAAGGTGATAATGTTATTGATGTTCAACAAAGGTCTCCTCCCTTGTCCACTACAAGGCAAAGGAGAAAGATCGTGGATCCAAGAAGGTACATTGAAGAGTGTGATTATGTTGCATATGCTCTCAACATTGCTAGCGAAGTCGAAGGGTTGCATGAACCAAGTACATACAAGGAGGCTATTGCCTCAAAAGACTCAAGAAATTGGTTGATAGCCATGAAGCAAGAGATGGAATCACTTGCCAAGAATGAAACTTGGGATATCATTGAAGCACCAAAGAAAAAGAAGTTCGTGGGGTGCAAGTGGATTTTCAAGAGGAAGGAGGGTCCTTCTAGTGGTGTTCCTCCCATCTACAAAGCTAAAGTTGTTGCAAAGGGATACTCTCAAATTGAGGGTGTCGATTTCCATGAGGTATTTTCTCCCGTTGTTAAATACTCTACAATTAGAACTCTTTTAGGTTTGGTTGCGATGGAGGATATGGAGTTGCATCAAATGGATGTAAAAACGACATTTCTTCATGGTGAGCTTGAAGAAGAAATTTTCATGAAGCAACCGGAAGGTTTTGAGGTTGCCGGTAAAGAAGGTCATGTGTGTAGGTTGAAGAGATCGTTGTATGGGTTAAAGCAATCGCCTAGGCAATGGTACAAGAGGTTCGATTCTTTTATAATTACGCATGATTTTGTTAGAAGTTCTTATAATAGTTGTGTGTATTTAAAGAAACTTGAAAATGGTTCCTTGTTGTATTTGCTCTTGTATGTTGAGTACATGTTAGTAGCATGTAGTTCTTTGTTTGAGGTGGAGAACTTGAAAGTGTTGCTTTCAAGTGAATTTGATATGAAGGACCTTGGTGAAGCCAAGAAAATTCTTGGGATGGAGATTTTGAGAGACCGAGCTAAGGGTGTCTTGTACCTTAGCCAAAGGAAGTATATAGAGAAGGTTGTGCAACGCTTCTCCATGGAAGATGCTAAAGGTGTGTCTACTCCTCTTGCCTCTCATTTCAAATTTTCCAAGATGTTATGTCCACAAACAAAGGCGGAAGTAGAGCAAATGGTGGGAATTCCGTACACTAGTATCATTGGTAGTGTTATGTATGCCATGGTATGTTCTAGACCCTACATTGCTCATGCAGTGAGTATGGTTAGTAGATATATGTCTAATCCGGGTAAAGGACATTGGGAGGCACTTAAGTGGTTATTGAGGTATTTAAAATGTACTTCTAATGTTTGTCTCTTGTACGGGAAGGATTCAAGCGAGCTAACCGGGTTTTGTGACTCGGATTATGGTGGTGATCTTGATAATAGGAAGTCTACAAGTGGGCTTGTGTTCACTTTGGGTGGTTCGAAAATTAGTTGACAATCATCATTGCAAGATGTGGTTTCCCTTTCAACAACCGAAGCGGAGTACATAGCCGCCGCCGAGTCATTCAAAGAAGCAAAGTGGCTCAAAGGTCTTGTTGGTGAAAGGTGCAATAAGGTGTGTTCGGTAAGTGTGCATTGTGATAGCCAAAGTGCAATTTACTTGGCTAAAAATCAAAATACGTTCCATAGAAGGTCCAAGCACATTAATATCAAATATCACTTCATCCGAGATGAGGTGAAGCACAAAAGGGTGATCTTAGAGAAGATTGATACTTGTGAAAACCCGGCCGACATGATGACTAAAGCATTGCCTACAACAAAGTTTGAATTGCGTGTTGACCAAGGTTGTTAGGATCGAGATTCTACGTAGGATCGTTAAGGGGGTAAGATCGAAATCGGTAGAATCGGATCGTAGGATCGTGTGATCCTACAAATATGCATTACTATGCTTTAGATAACAAATTTTCAATTGTATTTGTTATTTTTGTATGTTTTAAGGTTTAAATTAAAACTTATTTGGCTATATCCATTAAGTTTTGTGAAAAAATACCTTTAATATCATTTTTAAAATGCAAATCAAGAAAAACTTAAATTTTAGTCATATTAATATAATTGTTTAGATATATACATATATGATGCTGATAGATCGCGCGAAACCGTAGGTCGTTGATTATTTAACTAGGCCTGGTCTACACAATTAATTATATTCGCCTTAAGTAACCCTAATGACTAGCATTAGCGGTAAGTAAGGGGTCGGTCCACAGGGAAATGTCTTTGTGACAAAAACAGTCTAATGACAAAAAGGTTTATGGTTTTTGAGTTTAAAGTGACAACAAATTTCCAATTTCAAGTTTGAACAATAGATAAAAAGACTAGAGTTTGGGGATTTTAGCTTCTTAGATTGCTAAAGGGATGGGTTGAAAATATGTTTTTAACCATTGTATGATAAGAAAGGTCTTTCTAATTTAGCTCCACAACTTCTGGGCATAGGAACTATATAGTCACTAATATGGTTTAGGAGATTCGGCTTCTGGGCGTATAACTCGACCATACTAACAACTTTCTAATACATACTCTTGACCTCCAATTTATGTTAAAACAAGAAAGAATCATACAAGATAGACATGGTTCATCATCCTAAGGACGGGCTAGGCCTCAAAGGAATCCTAATAAAGTTAGCTTCTGGGCTACTCATTACTAGCATGAATTCATATTTCCCAAGCATTCAAACATTCAAGCAACATAAATTGTCCATGTATGGAAATCGAAATGGACTTTCGATTCCTTACCATGGAACTCATATATTCCTTTATGTACATATTCGTGATCAACCCATTACCCCATAAGCAAAATAATTAGCTAACTACATCCCCAAACTCTAGAAAGATAACTACTCACTCATGTTTATTGAACAAAATGCATAGACTATCTTAGCATACATGATTCAATAAACTAGAAGAAGTATGAGTTTGGAATAACTTACTACCCTCAACTATGGAGGGGTTGAAGACAACTATGATAAGAACAAGAGCTTCAATATTCAAATGATAAAATACTCCACATCAAGTTGTAAACATAAACCCACAAAATTCTGAAATATCTAAGTACTTTGATTGATTACCAAATGAAAACCACTTCTAACTACTAGTGCTTATGAACTAAATTACAACTTAAAGCTTGAAAAAAGTAATGAAAATGCTAAAGAAAGTGATTGTATGAAGATTAGACAAATTTCTGAACTTAGGAACTACTTAGAACATATTTGAGGATGAATATGCAAAGAAAGAAGAAAGGATGAAGCTAAGCTCAGCTAGTGAGCTGATGGGTCTGTCTTCCCTTGAGAACCTTGGGGTATTTATAGGCAATTTCAAGTGCTCATCCACTTGCCTTCATGATGATTGTAGAGATGGTCCAACAAGCAACCTTCTCCATCATTAGAACCAGATGCACAGGAGTAGTAAGTCTGAAGCACGCAAGGGGAAAGATTGGAGGAAGCTTGAGGCAAGAAATCACGGGCCAAAAAGCAAACAGTGATCTGCAGATCTAAAAGAGTCGGGTCGATTGGTCCTGGTCGACCAGTCGACTGGTTTGTATCTGATGCACACTACGTCTTTGAAATGCCATAACTTGGTCGTTTCTTATCGGAATTAGGCATGTGACCAGTCGTTTTGAAGCTAACGGACCCAAGTTTAATCTCCATTAAAAATATCCATCAAATTCCAAGTGTGTTGAAAGATATGATCATTATAAGTGTACCCTTTTGCATTTGATGATCGAAAAAATGTAGCATTTCTTTGGTTGGCCTTCTTTTAATTAATGTGACTTCCCTTTAGTCACTAACTTAGTTCATAAGGTCACCAAGCCTTCGAGAGTAAGACGATAAATATAATTAGTGCTTGAGATGGCTCGAAAACCTGCAAAAATTGACAAAACAACAAACACTACACCAAAAGAGTATTATCCTCAAAAATAAGCATGAATTGACTAAATCAGAAGAATAAGGCATAAGGATGGCATAATATGAGTGAAAGTTAGGGGATAAAATGTACATAAATCATGCGTATCAGATGCATATATGTACATAAGTAAAATCTAGATTATACGAAATTTTTTACGTTTGAAACTACCCTTGTAGGATCGGATCGTAAGATCGTAGAATCGTATTATGATCCTACCACTAAAATCTTGGAGCTATTTAGGATCATACGATTCTACCAACATTAAGATCCTACCTACGATCCAGATCGGTCGCCTAATTTTGGATCGTAGGATCGGTTATCAGGATCGAGATTATGATAACCATGGTGTTGACTTGGTTGGATTAGCTCCTTGCTTAATGTGATGCCCTTCTTTTGGGGCTTTGTGGTGTGTATGTTATTTTGAGCTTGTTTTTGTATTCTTGTAATATGAAGTGGATTGATGAATGCTTTGAATTGGGTGAACTCTAGTCAAGGTGGAGATTGTTGTGAATATGACTTGAGTGCACATGTGATGTGTGCATTCATGGTTTGGGAATCCTATGAGGTTGATTAAAGATGGGTGATTAAGTGTGCTAACTTAATTTAGGTGTATGAATATGGTGGATTCAATGAGGAGTTAAGTTAGAGTTGAATGTGGAAGTTGTAGGTATTATTATTGTTGTATGATGATTCTTTTCTATGTGGAAGTTATAGAAATCTGTCCAACGGGTACCTGATGCCCGCTTGACCAATCGCTCGACCCGAGCAACATTCTCTATTTGGTCGAGCGGCAAAACAAAATACATTTAGTAGCTTCTGATCTGCTCGCTCGACCCATAGCTCGACCCAGGTAACTCGCTCGTCCCGGTCGAGCGAAGCTTCTGACAACATTGGATGCTGTTTTTCAACGGATCAATTACTTTGTGGAGTTACAACTCATTGAATATCAGCTGTTAAAGACTCTTATTGCTGTTTATTATGTCAATTACTACTTAGATTGATTCTTATGTAACTCTTAGAGTAATCTAGCATTATAAATAGTGAGTTAGAGTGATCAAACAAACACATCAAACACAAACCCTAAGCCTAAACACATAGCCTTTTGTTATCTCTTACTCAATTGTAATACTTCATTGTAAGAGTGTTTTCTCATTAAAATAATACAAACAAACAACTACACACCACGGAGGACGTAGCCATCATTCGGTGAACCTCCTTAAATCATTGTGTCAATTTTGCAATTTATTTTTGTTCTTACTATTGCTAGTTCATTGCATTTCCTATCGTTCATCAAAGTTCTTAACATTGTATCGATCCTAGCAATTATTACAAAAACTTTTGAAGAGACAAAAAAATAAAGACCATGTTTATCAAAAGCAAAAAAGCTATTCGTTAAAATATATATTATTAATCATATTTGTGTATTATAAGTTTGATTATTGTAGTATTTGTCTTATCAGTATAATATCATGTCGTAGTAGTATTAAATTAGTACATTATTAGTCATATTAGTGTAGTATATTAGTCGTATTAGTCTACTTTCAATCGTAGTTGTATATTATTAGTCTAATATTTTAGAATTAATGTAGTACTAGTATGGTATTAATCATATTAGTATATTTGTAGTTATATTAATGTAGTATATTAGTAATTACTATAGGTAGCATATTATCCAAAAATTAGTATATTATTTGTGATATTAGTATATTTCTATTACTACTACTGTACTACAATATTAGTGGTTTTTGTGTGGTATTTTTATATTATTAATTTTCTTAGTGTATTAGCCATATTTAAAAATTATCGGAAATTCTACAAGTTGATCCTATGTTGTTTCTTAAGCTTGTTATGTCGAAATTGGGTTTTGGTTGTAAATGGATTTCTTGGATTATGAATTGCATTACTTCTGCTTCCATGTCTATTCTCCTTAACGGCTCTCTTTTGGAGCCTTTTAAGCTTGAAAAGGGCTTAAGACAGGGTGATCCGCTTTCTCCATACCTTTTTATTCTGGTGAGTGAAGCGCTTGTATGGTTATTTAAAAAAGCGGAGGGAGTAGGTTTGGTCAAGCCAGTGCTAATTGGGCGAAATGAGGTAAGCCTTAAACACCTCCAATTTGCGGACGACACGCTTATCTTTGTTCCGAAAGATTCATCGTGCATTATAAATTATTTTAGAATTCTTGATGTTTTTGCTGTGATGTCTGGGCTTCAGTTGAATTACAGTAAATCATGTTTCATTAGCTGGAACACAGGAGATCATGAGTGGGCAAAGGAGCTTGCAACTTCCATTGGGTGTACTCATTCGAAGTGCCCTTTCTCTTACCTTGGAGTACCACTTGGTGATAATATGGCTAAATGTTCCGCTTGGAAACCGGTGCTTGAGAAGATTCAGAATAAGCTGAGTGCTTGGAAGGCGCGAACTCTCTCTAGAGCTGGTAAATTAACTTTAATCAAGAGTGTCCTTAATAGTTTACCTATCTATTTTATGAGTCTTTTCAGGATGCCCAAGATAGTTGCAATGCAAATTGTGAAGATGCAAAGGAATTTCTTATGGGGCAACTCAGATGGAGATAAAAAACCAATACCTTGTGTGAAATGGGATATTGTCGAATTACCAAAGGAAATGGGAGGGTTAGGAGTAGGTAATATTCTCTTCAAAAACTTATGCCTTTTGTTTAAATGGTGGTGGAGATACTCTGAAACAGATAGTTCTCTATGGAAACGTATTGTGCAGTCTGTCCATGATGTCTTGAGTTCAAAAGCCTCCTCTGAGGCTTTTAATAGTGTTAAAGATGGAATATGGTCTCAACTGATGAGTGATGATAGGGAGACAACCAAGGTGAGATCGATTGTCGAAGAAGGAATGACTTTGAATGTTGGTAGAGGGAATTCTATATTGTTCTGGTTAGATAGATGGTGTGAAATTGGCCCCTTGAAAAATGAATTTCCTAGACTCTTTAGAGTTTCCTCTCAACAGCTATGCTTCATCAATGAAATGGGAAATTGGAGGGAAGGTACATGGATTTGGGAGTTTTCGTGGAATCGAGCTCTTTACGATTGGGAGAATGATGAATTGATGAGATTGCAAAATATCATTAGGGTAAAGTCCCCATGCGCAATTAGAGAAGACACTATATTGTGGAATGAGACGAACCAATTGGGATATCCACTGCGAAGAGTTAGTGAAAAGACTCTCGAGGATACTTTGCCTTTGCTACCTAGGACAAGTATCAAGATGATATGGAGTAATCTTACCCCTCCTAGAGCTCAATTTGTTTTGTGGCTAGCTGCTTTGGAGAAATTGAAAACAGGAGACTTACTATTGGATAAAGGGATTATTGACATTCACCATGCGATGTGCCCTTTTTGTATGACTATGGTTGAATCAAACTCTCACATCTTATTTTCTTGCAGATTTTCTTGGAATATTTGGATGAATATCTTGGATTGGTGGGGCTTCGAAGGTGTCCTTCACTATAACTGTAATTCCTTTATTGAGCAATGGCAGGGCTTTGTGAAGCGCGGTAGAGAGAGAAGAATCTGGAGATTGACTCTTGGGTGTGCTATATGGTCACTTTGGTTCGAAAGGAACAAAGTCAAATTTGAAGCTCAAACACCTGACATAATTACTCTGACAAACACCATCAAATCAAGGGTGTTCACTTGGTCAAAGGAGCTACTAGGAGTCCATGCTTGTATTCCATGTGGAGATTAGTTTAATCTTTGTTTCCGTTTTGTTGTATGATCATGTACTAAACTTTTTGTTTTTGGTTGTGGTGTTATCTTTACTTAGATGGTGGTAGGCGTAGTGGTGCTTGTATTTTTGTAGGAGCTTCTGGTGTGTAAGGTGTTAGAGACATACATTAGATAGGTGTCTAGCGGATAGGGGTGATCAGGAGCTCTCTTATTGGCGGATTATAGGCATAGCCCACTCCTATGCTGTCTAGAGTGGCCTGTTTCTTGGCCCCCATCTCCAATGGCTTTTTCCCCTCGCGGGGTTTTTTATGCCGGCGGGTTTGGGGTCTCCCAAGTTACAGTGTTTTTTCTCCTTTTATTATATATATATTCCTAATTCTCAAAAAAAAAGAAAAAAAGTTGATCCTATGTTGTTAACTTTTCTATAACATATATAGCCCAAGTTCTTTTTGTAAAAAATGTTTGTTCACGATAACCTCACTATTATCTTCCAGTATTAGTTTATAGGAAAACATTTTAGTAAATAACGATTATTTTTTAGGTTAACAAATCATGCTTATGTGGTAAGATATGATATAGTGATAATTTTGTTATTTTAATTTATCTTTTTTGATTTTGTTTATTTTAATATTATTTTGTCTTTTTATGATGATTTACAAATTACGGTTATTGATTAGGAATTTTTTGTTCAGAACACAAGGTTTTTCTATTCAAAAAATCACACAATAAGAAAATTAGATATAATATCGGAGTATCTAAACTACTGAAAATTGGAATGAAATGGGTGTAAAAGTATACGGTAAAGGTCTTGGGTTTTGAAATAATTCTAATATGAACTTCAATTGCTATTCACTATCAATAAACTATGGATCAAATTCATTATATCAATTAAATCTAAGTTACAAACTAGGTTTATAAAGAGATTTTAATTCAAGATTGATAAGCACAATTTTGATCACAAATTCATAATTTATAAACATTTTCGTAATGAAATTAGTTCATATTCAAATTATGTTTAATCCCTCTGTCCTAAATCTCAAAATCTATTCTTTAGACATGATAAATGACAACAAAGATGGCATTAATAAATAAATAATAAATGTAGACTGAATTACAATACATGGATAAAAACAAATATTCTTACTTAAAATATACAATATATGGTAAAAACAAGTGTTAAAGAAGATTACAATCATCATCATCATACAATATATTAATTCATAAACATTTTTGCCACTTGTCACTCTATTGTAGCATTTGTTTCAACTGTCAATTCCATAAGCATTAAACATTTATGTCATTTGTCAATTCATATAAGCATTATTAAATTGAAACTTTGTATTACTATAAAATTTTGAACGAAAACCGTGCATAGCACGAGTATAATCCTAGTATGATGTTAAAACTAAATATTTCAGTGTGGCGAACTAAAATATGGGAGAAAAGATGATATTCACTATTAAAGCTAGTTTGATCGTAGTAGGACTTATTCCTAAAGTTCACAAGTGGCATATACTTTTCTATTTCTTCGAGGTTAGGTAACAACATTGTTGTCAAAATCGCGATTCTGATCTACGATTCTACGATTTTACAATCCAAAAATAAGCGAGCGATTTGAATCGCAGGTAGAATCGTAAAGTTGTAGAATCTTCACTTCTAGTTGGAATAAAACTTTTAGAGGTAGAATCATAACACGATTCTACGATTCTAAGATTTCACAATCCGATTCTACTAATTATGTATTATTTTTAAGGGAAATTCCACATGGTAGCATCGAGTTTTGATGAAATGCCAGTGGTAGCACTTTTTAAAGAAAATTCCACATCATAGCATCCAGTTTATGCACAAATTAATGGTTGTAGCATTTTCCGTTAAGTTCTTGTTAATTCCTCATTTTAACATTTTATAAGTTTTTTTCCACATGGTAGCATCCAACTTTTGTGTAATTCCCCATTTTAACATTTGATTCACCAATTTAACGTTTAATTTATTATTGGCCATAAATATTGTAATATTTGTTTCAATAAAAAATGACACAATTTATTTTGCGACATTAATATCAATTGTCTAAAAATGATACGATCTATTGTCATTTTTGCGACATTAATAGCACTCGTTCAAAAACGACACAATCTACTGTCATTATAAAGTTCAAAAGTAAGTAGTCAATCACAAATAATTAATTTTCGAAGGTGTATTTCTTCCCGGTCAACAGGTGCTTCCAAGCACTAATACATTTTTACCTAAGTAGCATTATAAAGTTACAAAAAGTGTGTTTCAAGCACTAGTACATGTGTTCAAAGTTCAAAACCAACTATTATCAAATTTAAAGTTGCGTTTCCAGCGCTTAGAATTTACATAACTATATTAAGGATGCTTTTGAAGATGACGGCGTAGAAGTCGTCCTTTTACCCTTCTTTTGCTTAGCTGTAAATCCACCCTTGCAAGTCTTCACATTGTGTCCAAACTCCTTGCATCTACTACACTTCACAGTCTTAGACCTCTTTCCGTTTCTTTCCTCGTCTACATCCCTCTTTCTATTCTTTGCAGGTCTTCCAATTGCTCTCTTCATCACTGGTGGCTTAATTAGTGAGAATTGCATTTTTGGCCAATGCTTAGGGTCTAGAATAGATCTAATAGTGCTTGCATATGCTTGCTTGTACATTTTGGAACTATACCAATCACTGCAAAACCTTATGGGGTCTTGGCTTGAATGTAGAATGGCCTTCACAACATGCTTGCAAGGAATCCCAGTGAGTTGCCATGCGTTGCACATACATGTTCTGTCATTTAAGCTCACAGACAAGGTGGACTTACCATCTTTAATCTCATAAAATCCATCTCCAGAATTGAAAGCCTTACATGTTCTTGAGTCTGAAATCAGGGATTTCACTCTCTTCACTATAATAGGACAGAAATCAGTGTCTATCCAATTTTCACTACTCTTCGCCATTCTTACCATAGTTACCCTCCTTATACCCGTCACACAAATGCAACTTATTCAACTTCATGAATCTCAAGTTACAAAGCAAGAAATTTATGGCTGAAAAAAAACCACTTTGTAATTTTGTATTGCATAGTCCCTAACAACATCCCTTAAGAATTCAAAACCACTTTGTATTGCATAGTCCCTAACAACTTCCCTTACATGGTGCTTATTAGTGAAAATCTGCCATGGTGCAAGGTTGATATTGCCCCAACCCCTATCCACATACATCTCGCCATTTTGAAAAAGCCTTTGAATGTAGTTACTTTGATTTTCATTTTCAACTATATGATTACCCCATAATGGATCCTCAAATGGTTCATAACTATCATCCACATACTCTAAGTTGCCATCATCACTTAAGTCATCATCAATACAATCATCATCATCACCGGTAGACTCTAATGGACTGTAATCATCATCTTCACTGTCAGAAGGACAACCCTCACCACCATCAACCTCAATTTGTTGACACTCAATAACCAACCTTCTCTTCTTACGCTTTGTTTCCACACTAACAGAAGGTAGAGAAGGTTGTGAAGGTTGTGAAGACTGTGAACTTGCTTTCACTATAATGCCCTTCCTAATTGTAATGGTTGTTGGAATTTTTCAGTGGAGGCTTTTAAGGACTTAGAAGAAATAGTTAAGGGTAGTTGGCTAGGGTTTCACTTGTTTGCAATGGTGAATCATTAATGGGAGTGTTTTCAAAAGTTTTCAATGATGACTCCACTTCTATGTCATGCCACTTATCTTGTGTAGCATTCATTACAACAATGTCATGTTGAACCTCATTATAGTCATTCAAAAGGCACATCTTCTCAGACTCTTGCATGAATGGTTTTAAGTGGTACAAGGTTCTATGACGCTTGCAAAGCCCTAAGACTCTTCACCGATTTCATGAGACTACTTTCCTCTTCAAGTGCACCAACCCAAATAAAATTCATTTCATTGTCATTGAACCTCTCAAACATGGTCATTAGGTCTTGATCACAATTCAGTTTAACATGATTCATCTTCCAAACATACGCAAATGAGGGATTTTTAGGTATAAGCTTGTTAGTTTTAATGCACTCATCTTAAAACCTTGTGTAGCATTCATTACAACAATGTCATGGTGAATCATTAGACTTTACTTCAACACACAACCATTTAAGACGTAAGACCACATGTTTAGGCATTCTGCAATTTTAAAATGGGAATTGTAAGAAACTAAGGAAGCAAAACAAAAAAATGCCATAATCTATCACCAAAAGCATCAACAATCAAGAAGTAACAAATGAATTCAAACAATCAACCAAGTAACAAATAAACACTTCAAAAATGTCATCGTAAACCACTACAACAAATTTAGCTTTTTGCGACATAGGATTTAGTGGCATTAAAAAAATGTCACCAATTCATATTTTTAGTGTAAAAATTATTGGTTTTTATTTTTAGTTTCACCATAAAGTAATTTAGCGACACTTAATTTGGTCTTTAGTGGCATATGTAATTGTCACTATAGGCTATAGTGGCATTTGTGAGAAATGTCACTAGATCGTATGTTGCTAAAAGCATTAGTGTGACTTTTTAATATGCTGCTAAAGGGTCTAATAAATGTCACTAAATCCCCTATATATTTGGAAATAGCGACATTTAAATTAAATGTCGCTAAATATATCCCACTAAAAGCAAATTATGTTGTAGTGAACCCTGAATTTTCGAATTAATACACCAAAATTTCGAACAGTTTCGAACTAGGCTCACAGCATAAGTGCACACCAATTGTCGAACATAAACCTTAATTTTGGAACACCTCTAATCCAAAGCATAAACCCTACAATAGGTTTTTATAAGATTTAATGATACAATATATATAACATATATGGGGGCTTTAACATCTGTTCAACCATTATTAGTTGAGTTGCTTTATTATCATAGTATGAAATACCAATGTGACAAATTTAATGAAAATAAACCAACTCAACTCTTCTCTGCTCTTATTAGATTTGTTTATTATCATAACAATAGGTTAAATGCTAGGATCTCATTCACTTCTCTGCTATTATTGTTGTTTTCTTTATCCTTTTTCATTTGTTTTTAATATATTATATTATATCCATATGTATTTTTGCTATATTTATCTTATGTATATGAATAACGCTTGTGTGTGCTAAGATGTAGACTTGTGGAGTTCGCCGCAACATCACTTGGTCCCAGTAGTTGAAGAATCTGAATCTTATATTATCCTCTCTCGAGCCGGGGGACTCTTTGGCCGTGCTCTTCTTCATGATACACTACAAAAAAACGCAAAATTCCGACTACCCAAAATAGTCGCTGATTAGTCAGAATAAGGCTATACCGACTACCTACAGTTAGTCAGCTCAGAATGGTCGATAAATTGAAATAGTCGGAAAATTAGTCGGAATTCCGACTAATTAGGGTTTGGTAGGTGGTTAGTCACAATTCCGACTAAACAGAATGGTAGGAATTTAGTAGGTGTATACCGACTAACTACCTATTAACATGTAGTCGCAACTTACCGACTACCTAAATAGTAGGGATTTGGACGGTGGATTTAAAATATGGATTTTCCAGAATTTTTACAAATAAAATATTATATATATGTTTCGACCAACCTCCGACTAAATGGTAGTAGGAAAATATTCAGAAAAGTCAAACCTTATTTTAGTCAAAAATTGACCTACATTTGGCGGCTCTGGATTTCGACCCATTTCCGACTACATTATGGTCGGTGATGCTTATATATACCGACTAAATTCCTACTAATATATAGTCGGAATTTAGTCGGAAAAAATTTAATATTAAAATAATAAAACTTGTCAAATGTGGTCAATGAAATTCACCACATTTGACCAGTTTTGTTATTTTATTGATAACTTAAATTATCGATCAAACAAAACAAAAAAATCAATAAAGATAATATGTAAGGCACGAATAAAATTAATACTACAAATATACAAACATTAATGTAATATAATATACAATCCAAATTGTTGAAATCGTAAAAACTCAAACATAAAAATCATAATACAAGAGCTTAGCTTGTCGGTGGAGGAGGTTGTCGGTAGGCCGACTTATCGCGGAACAAGGTGCACACAAAGTTGAGCAAATTGTTGACCTCTTTCCTCAATTGTCGTTGCTTCTCCACGAGTGCATCATGCCCCTCCCTTGAAATGTGCTGGTTGAGGCGGGCCTCAACTCGGTCAATGGACCCCTGAAGATGATCCAGCCTCTCGTTCACCATTTGGGCTGGGGGAGGAGTGGCCTGGTATTGGGACTGTGGCGTCGCAACATCAGCGTAATAAACATGTGTCGTGTCACCAACACCATACACATTCTTGGAGGGCTTCTTCCTCGGCGCCTGTGATTCGATATTTTTGACGGCCTGAAAATAGGCGTCGTCAATCTTTGAATCAGGCGCATCAACAGGAAGATTAGCAATGAGGCGCTTATATTCGTCTTAAACGATGAAACAATAAATTTTGTAAATATTTCGGCAAAGTTTACTCTGTAAACTAACTAAACCAAAATTTAAATAAACCCTGAAATAGAAACCAATATAGATATCATGTGTATCTACTACGAAAACAGCTACCAAACCAACATTTCTTCGAAATCCAATATCAGATAAGGAATATTCTAAAACAGCTAATGTACCAAAAGCTAACCTACCAAAAATTAAGCTATGATTCAATGATAACAAAAAATGCTAATCCAAATATAATATATATAAGAGGTTGAACTTACACTTATAGCTTTGGACTTCTCGTTGACCCACTGCAACCCGTCCTTTGTACGCACCTTATGAGTGCGTAGAAACAACTCATAAGAGAGGGGCGTGCGTTGCTGCACTTGTTCCTGCAATGAATTTCAACCATGGTTATCGATTATATGTTTATGTATAAATATATATATGTGTGTATAAAATTAGTAAATCAAACTAGTACAAGTTGAAATTTATACCAATATGCATAATGTCCTACGCGCAGACACCGAGCCGCTGGTAAGGGTGACTTCATCCGCACCCCCTTCATCCCCTCGGTTCCTCCTCCCTCTAGACCGACTGGAATGGAATTCTTCTGATTTCCAGGCACTTACCCATCGGTCCCAAATCTCCCTCGACACCTAGCCGCGCTTGTACTTATTATTTTCCTCATAGGATCTTCTATGAGAAAAAATAATGTCCTTGTACCTAAGCTTGGCCCTCTTCTCCCACTCCGCGTACACTAGCGAAGTGATAGAAGGATCCCAAGCCTATTATTTCTGAAACGACAAGATCAATCAGTATTTGTATAACAAAGCAAGTTAATCAAATAAGTAATAAAGTACATATCCTTACTTGAAACTGTTGCCAATAGAAATCGATCGTTCGCCTATTTAGGGGCCTCCATGCCCATCCATTGGGATCTTGGTAGGCCTCAAAGGTCCTATGGAGGGACGTGGATATTTGGCTGCCACCGTCTGTGGCAAACCTTCATAAAAAAAAAAGTTCTACTTAGTCTATGGAGTGCATATAACAATCAGAGTGCAACAAATAATAATACGTACCCAGATTTATCAGGCATCCATGGTAGGGGTGGTAGTGGATGTTGCGTCGTAGGGGGAGGAACATCGCGCTACGGCCCCTGCGCGGTGTCAGTCTCCGGTGTCCTAGCTTGACGTGGCAAAGCACGCGACGACACTGGAGAAGGAGTGACGACCCCTTCTGTCCTCCTAAACCCTGACCTCAAAAAATGATCCTCTAAACCCGAAGTATTTTGAGAATACGTTAAAGCAAGAGGTTCAGCTTGAGGCTGAGGTCGATTGCGTACTGGTTGAGGGTTAGAACGCGTACGATGTTGTACCGGACGCGGTTGAGGTTGAGGTTGAATGGGGTAGGTGTTATCCGGATGGTCGTTGTAGGACTCATACGGTTGACCGGTTCGTGGGTCAATCCATTGTCCTTGACTGTTTCTCATTCTAGGCATCTTGTTAAAATAATTTAACCATGTTAACAATTAATAATCTAAATTTAACTACTTACTAAGAAAATAATCAAATTAATAAAAACCTAAACAACCCCTAAATAAACACCCAAACAGCCTTACCCACCGCCCCAAAAACCACCATAAACCCCCCACCACCACCACAAACTGTCCACCACAACAAAAAAAAAACGAAAATTCAACCCTACAAATATCAACAAAACCAAGTAAAAAAACATGTAAAAAAGGCCACAAAATTTCGAAATTCACCCCTAAAAAATCATGCAATAAAATAATGTCGAAATTCAACCCTAATCATGCAATAAAAAATGTCGAAATTCAACCCTAATCATGTAAAAAGGCTTCATGTAATAAAATAACGTCAAAATTTCGAAATTCAACCCTAAAAAATCATGTACAAAAAATCCACAAAATATCGAAATTCAACCCTAATCATGCAATAAAAATCGAAATTCAACGCTAAAAAATCAATAATGTCGAAAATACGTGTAAATAATCGAAACATGTTAAAATCAACATGTAAAATAAACATGTTAATACCCTAAAAAAACAAGTAAATAACACAAGTATACAAACAAAATTTAAACCCTAAAAAAACTAGTAACTAATCGAAATTCAAAAAAAAATACATAAAAAGAAGACTAACCTTTACAGTCGGAGTGTAGTAGGAAATGTAGTAGTCGGAGTTTCGCCCAAAAACAAGTCGGAGATGAAGGTTGAAGAATAAAACTCGTCGGAGGTGAAGAAGAGAATGAGAGAATAGTAAAAGGAGTTAGGGTTTGTATTAGTGAAATGACGTTTTCTGGTGAAAAAACTTGTTTTTATATCAAAGATATTCCGACTAAACTGCGGCTAACAAATAGTCGGTATTTAGTCGGTGGGATTTTTTTTACAGTTCCAACAACCTCACTCAATGCAGTCAATCACTTTTCAGAGAGCGTTGAAAAGGTAAAAAACTTTTCAGTATACCGACTAACCTCCGACTCGCATGTAGTCGTTAACTGGTCGGTATACTGAAAAGTTGTATTACCTTCCTAATGTTTCTGACAATCAAAGAAGCTTCTCTGAGAAGCTTTGCAATTCAAAATACCGACCAAATAGCAACTGGTATCTAGTCGGTGTGGAGTCGGTATTTAAAAAAATTAAATTTTTTGCGCCCAGGTTTTTTTGTATTTTGATTTGTATTAAAATTATTATTATTATTATTATTATTATTATTATTATTATTGTTGTTGTTGTTGTTGTTGTTGTTATTTTAATTTAATAAGAATTATTAATATTATTATTATTATTATTTTATAATTATTAAAATTGTAAATACGAGATTAAAATATACTAAACGTACGACCCAAAATAAAAATACATAAATAAACATACGACTAAAAAAATGTTAGATAAAAAAACTTATTATTGGGTTACATAATTGTCATGGACATCATCGTCGTCAGATAATACAAGATCTTCGTTGGTGTCTTCATTTTCATCGACATCATGAACTGTTTCGTCTAGCTCTAACAATTCTCCAGCTAGATCACGCAACAGTTTGACTAGTGCGTCAGAAACATCTTCATTCACCACAAAATCTAGTGATTTCTCTTCCAATTGGAAAGCGGTTTCCTCGAAGTGCTTTGATCTGACTTTGCAAACAACTCGCCAATCTTTCATATTTTGCCTTAAACTAGGAGAAGGTAAATAATAAACTTGGGAAGCTTGACTTTCTAGCACAAAAGGATCGTACTTTCTATACGATCGACCAATATGAACGTCAACCAACTTGTACCGCGGATGGATTTTCGTACCATGGCCGTATCCGGTGATAGTCTGATCAAACCATTGACATTTGAACAATGTGACCCTTTTAATTGGAAGTGCTTGATACTCGAGGTCAATAATGTCCTCTAACTTACCATAAAAGTCGGTTTCATCTGGACTGTTATCATTAGATTTCACGCACACCCCGTTGTTTTCAGTAGATTTTTTTTTGCGGAATGAGAGATACCATGAAATCTATAACCATTCACGTAACAAACATCATAGCGACGTGCATTCTGCCAAGGTCCCTCGGCGAGGTCTTTTTAAAATAACGGGTACTTTTACATTCATAATTCAATCTTAATTCGTAATACTATTTACATTCATAATTACGATGATAAACGTGTACTTTTACAATCTGTTTAAACCAGCGGGCAAACTGGTTTTGGACCCCATGGTCAACTTGCTCTGCGTTTAGATTTGGTTCGTACTTTGTGATTAAGTATACGAATTGATCATAAAATTGAATCACCTCCGGACAATTTCGCAGGACATAAGTCTGAGCAATGTTGAGATCTGCTTCATCCATCATAAGAGCCTTACCCCTCCCATGAAATTTGATTGGGTGTGTGAATATGGACAAAACACCCGATCTGACGTTATTAAAGCCTCCGTCATCGTTTTATGGAAGATCTCTAACTCTACACCGAACGTCTTGCCCAAAGTAATGCGAGACAAAGTATGATGTTTCTTTTATTAGATATGCGTTACAGATTGAGGCCTCAACATGCGCCTTGTTTTTTACATTAAGCTTTAAATGTCAAAGATACCTCTTAAAGGGATACATCCACGTATATTGTACCGGACCAGCAATCCTTGCCTCGTAAGCTAGATGAACAGGCAGATGTTCCATGACATCGAAGAATGTTGGAGGAATATAGTCTCTAACTTACAGAGAACCACTGCAATTTCCTCGTCCAACCTTCATATATCTGTTGCAGAAATCTTCGGAGGAGTAAGACTTCTAAAGAACAGACTAATTTCAGTAAGAGCTTCCCATATTTTCGCTGGCAGCAACTCCCGAAATGCTATTGGAACTAGTCACTGCATGAACACATGACAATCATGACTCTTCATCTCGAATATCTGATGTTTAGCCATGTCGATATTCCTGGCTAAATTTGAAACATACCCATAAGGAAATCTTAGAGTTTTAAGCCACTCTAGAAGGACAACCATTTGTTCTCTGTTTAGTGTGTATGATGCCTTGGGGATGGTAGAACCAACTAGATGCAATTCCGATCAGATCCCGAGCTCGGCTTAATCTTGATGTGCCTTGAGATGATTCTTAAATTATTGTGTTGAAAATGTTATCAAAGAAGTTCTTGTCAATGTGCATCACATCAAGGTTGTGACGGATCATGTTTGTGCTCCAGTACGACAAATCCCAAAAAATACTTCTCTTCTTCCCTCCAACACAATATTTACTGATTTCTGTGTTCTACTCGGCTGCACCGTCTTCAAATACCTGTAAAAGGCCGAAACAATCCAGCTCCTTTAAAAGTTCATTTCCCGTACGTATGTCGGGCCTAACATCCTACTCAACAGCTCCACGGTTGAAACTTATCCGGTTTCTGCGGTATGGGTGCCTATTATCTAAAAATATCCCGTGTGAGTCTAAGGGCGGAAGATTGTATGGCGTTAGTATTACGAGCCAGCATGAATATTGATGTCCCGAGCTGCCAAATGGGTTAAAACCATCTGTACACAACCCCAGTCTCACATTTCTTGTCTCCCTTGCAAAATTCGGATGGGTCACGTTGAAAGTCAACCAAGCCTCACTGTCCGAGGGGTGACAGATCTCTCCAGCTTCTGAACGGTGCTCCGCATGCCACCTCATGTGGCTGGAAGTAGTCGTAGAAGCATACAACCGTTGTAGCCTAGGACCGATGGGAAAGTAATGGAGCTGCTTTCTAGGAGTCTTATCTGATATCCATCTAGAAACCCCACACTCATCATATTGTGTCATACTCGTTGTGGGGCCCCAATAAATCATAAACCCATTGACACAACAATCAATCTTCTCTACCGGCAATCCAAGAGGCGAAATTTGTTTTTTCGTATCGTAAAAACTTGTTGTCATCCGATTATCTTTCAGCAACATTCAATAATGAATTCACATAATTCATCGTAAAGTCTCTTTGGAATACGAAAGTTTGTCTTCAAGCTCGACATCATTCCTATGACCGACATCTGAGTATGCGTTTCGCAACCAGGGTACAGAGATAAGTTGTCGGCTCTTAACATTTCAAAGAACTGTCTTGATTGGTGGTTCGGATCTTCTTCAATATGTACGGGTGAGTTTGGTACATTTGCGATGACATCATTACAATGAGGTAGAAAATGACGATGTGTATCCGGAAAAGTACTCGCTGCTGCATCGAAGACCATTTATGTATAAGTATTTTGAACTGTGTTCTGCTGTTGCTCTACTAGAGTCAACTCATTACCAAGTGGTGCACCATCAGAACATTTGTGCAGCTACCAATCGTAGTAGTTTTCGACAAACTCCTTTTTTAACAAATGATCTCTTACGACATCTGGAGCCCACAGTCTACACTTATCACACCGTTCACACGGACATCTAACCTCATCTGGATTTTTTGTTCTTGCAAATTGTATAAATTCTTCGACCCCTTCTAAATATCTAATATTATAAACTCCTTTACAACTTCGCCTGTACATCCAACTTCTTTCACTTCGTAAGTCCATTGCTCTGCGAAGCAAAAAATACAACGTTTATTAGCAACAGAAAAAACTTTCCGACTAATCTGCGACCACCTTGCGACCTCTTTTTTGTCGGTATAGTGTTGGCACGTGAAAAGATGTGCTAATAAATAATCTTGTCATATTGCTTTTTTACTTGTAATTTCAAATTTCCGACCAACTGCGACTAACTTCTAGTCGGAAGATGGTCGATACGGACAAGAATCTTTAGGCAATAAATGCCTGTCAGGACGCATTGACTGAATTTTGAAATTCAAAATTCTGACCAAACTGCGACTAGATTTTGGTCGTTATCTGGTCGTTATTATTAATTAAAAACTTTTTAATGAGCTTTTAGTGCGGCCATTTTTAGGTAAAAATCATAAGTACTTGATTGAAATAGTTGTTTTTCTTAAATATTTCCTCGTATGTACTATAAAAATTTGAAAACATTAAACATATGTTTTTCAAATTTAACGAAATTAAGCATTGTAAATTTTAGTAAGAATACCCCACGAATTCCAACTCGTTGTATCACCCTCAGTGCAATTTTATACAATCTTACAAAATACAACATGTAGGCCGTAATAATTATGACTGAGGGTGACCCACGAGTTGCAAATCGCGGATTATTTTTACTAATCCACACGATTTGCAACTCGTTGGTTCGCCGATAGTGCAATTTTATACAACCTTACAAAATACAACATGTAAGCTGTAATTATGACTATCGGTGAGCCCAGCGAGTTCTGAATCGAGGATTATTTTTACTAAGCTTCAACTGTTGCAACTTAGTTTAAGTAAAATAATACAATGCTTAATTTCATCAAAATTGAAAAACATATTTTAATCTTTTTCACCACATTTTTATAGTATATACAAAAGAATAATTAAGAAAAACAACAATTTCGGGTAAGTACTCATAATTGTTACCAAAAAATGGCCACAAACTAAACGCTCACTAAAAATTAAAAAAAATATTAAATATAACATATGATATTATAAATAATGCATATATATATACAACTAATTAAAATATAAATAATATAATACAATTAAAGTAAGCAAAATATAACTAAAATCATACCTTATTAATTGTGTATAGCTAGAATCCTTGTGAATTGGGAGAAATAATGTAAATTGTTTATTGAAGTAAGAAATAATGTAGAGAGAAAATATAGAGGTGAAATGTAAAAAGAAATTTAGGTTGGCGAAGGGTATTTATAGAAAGATTTGGATAACTTTCGACTAACGTCCGACAAGAAGGATAGTCGAAACACTTTTCCATAGTCACCGACCAACTGCCGACGCAATAGTTAGTCGGAATTATTTCGACTAAGAGCAAAGTCACACTTCAGTCGAAATTTTTCTACCACATGTTGTTAGTAGGAATTTAGTCGGAAATTCCGACTAAAGTGGTGTAGTCGGTATTTTAGTCGGAATTTTCGGACCAAAATGGGGTAGTGCGTGGGTTGTAGTCGGAACTTTGCAATTTTTTTTGTAGTGGTATGAGCTGCCGCCTTCCTTTCCTCTCCAGACCCTGACCATAGTTTTCTATAGACGGGATATACTGGGTACGGTGATGATGATGACGACGACTTTAAATTATTTACTACTTAAAAACTAATTAAACTATGAATATTTTATAATCATGTAAACTGAAATGAACTTAAATGATATGAAGTTGCTTCTTTATAACTATCCCTTTTGAAAAAAAATATAGAGTAATTTGGACTTCATATATTTGCCAAGTAAGTCTCCAAAAAAACACTATTAAAATTAAAATATCAAAAATATAAACTCACACTAAAAATGATAAATGTAAAATTATGAAAGATAAAGAGTAATGACATTATTATACTATAAATTTATTAGTTCATTAAAAACATTATACTAGTTTAAATTAGAATTTAATCCCCTAACCTTAAGTTATAAATATGTTAATCACTTACTCCAACAAGTGATCAACTATAGTAAATTTGTTATAATTTAGTACTCTTTAAATTATATATATATATATATATATATATATATATATATATATATATATATATATATATATATATATATATATATATATATATATATATATATATTTTATATATATATATATATATATATATATATATATATATATATGATGTATTTATTAATAAGGGAGCCAACCCTAAAAATATAAAGGTCGCATTTTCAACAAGGGATTCTAAATGAGTTCGCTCCCAATTTTAAAAGTTGTAATCATGAGCTTAAATTTTTAATTAATTTTAATTCTTTTGTTATTTTTGGTTTTTTTGTAAAATTACAATCTTAAAACAAGGAAGAGTGTTTTGAGAACAACCTAGTACTTATAACGAATACTGAACACTATAATGAAACACGTTTGCATGCATTGTAAAAAGTGATTGATTACAACAATGAGAATATATACAAAAATATATACTCTTGTGTCCCAATAGAAAGTGAGGATTTTTTAAGGAAAAATAAATATTTAATAATAAATAAAGAGAAATAATAAATTATGTTGGTAGCATAAAAAGGGAATTCTATCTAATAACCTGAGATTTTGGGTTTTTTATGTGGTAATCAAAATCTTTAAAAAATATACGCAGTAACCCTGAGGTTTACCATATTGTTCCACCGTAACCTTTTTGCACATAAAACGTTAGCAAACCTTAATTTTCATGACTTAGCATTGCTATACACCTATTTATGCGACTCACTATTTTAAATGAAATCAGTTTCAACTTTTTCCTCAAAACATAAATCCTAACTCTATCATCTTTCATCCAAATCATATTTTTCCCCAAAATCAAAAAATGATAGAGTCATGGTTTATGTTTAGGGGGAAAAGGTTGAGACTAATGGCATTTGAAATGGTGAGTCGTATAATAAATAGACGTACAACAGCCTTAAAGCTTCAAAATTAACGGTTGCTAACGTTTTATGTACAAAAAGGTCACAGTGGAACAATTTGGTAAACCTCAGAGTTACCGCGTGGATTATTTAAAAGTTTTGGTATATCATACGGAAAACCTAAAACCTCGGGGTTACCAAGTGAAATTTCTCAATAAAAAATAATTAAAATATATAAATAAGATTTTTATAAAGATAGAGTGTCATTTTTAAAAACAGAAATAATGAAAAATAAATAACACTAATCAAAAAGAAAAATAATAAAAAATAATGAGAGGGAAGGTAAGGAAGTTAATAATAATTTGAAGCGGTATTTTAATTTGTAGAGTAGAATTGATGTCATATATATATATATGTAGAGTCGGTATAGAGTTGTCTAACATAATCCGGATTTAGCACGTCCAAATATGTGGCCGGGTTTGTAGTTATGAGTATGACATACTGAATATTACTTAATAATTCTGAATTTTAGGAGTCCCAAAGTTGCCGTGTATTTACCCACGTACAGCGTACCCCCTTATTTTGGGGGAGATTACTGCTTACTAGAACTATGTTACTCTACATTTTTTCTACGTAATTCGAATGCCAACAACTTATGTGTTGCCGCTTGTTACCATTATTACCTTCCAAATACCGATTCTTTCTAGATGATAATATTTTTAAGTCTTTCCTCCTAGAGGCTATAAGCTCTGATCTTTCAAGCGTCATAGAGCTAATAATATAATCTTATCAGCTTAAAATTTTAATTGAGTTGATAAAAGAGAATAATTTGGTACCCAGCTATGGTAGATCAAAGATGTAGAAGAAGAATGAAAACAAAATAAGAATAAGAGAACAACAAACAACAATATTTATGAGGTACCTCCTCCTACTTTCATGTGTTACCTACCTCACTCTCTTGCTTCTAATGATAATCTAAGACTCTATCTATAGCCTACAACTAAAAAAATATTATAATGCGACAAATAAAGTAGAGATTTGTGTTTGGGATTTTTAATACTTGGTTAATTTGTATTATTGCAATGAATATTACAACTTGAGATTTAACAACAAACTTTAACACTAATAAGGAAACAAAATAAATTTGCCTAGATTCTATACTCTAAACAAGGTAACTAGAATATATATTGTTTTACACTCTGGCCCCCTCAAGTTAGGTCATAGAATCTCTAATGCCTAAATTGCACAAAAATATCTTCAAAAGCTTCAGTTGTGACTAATATTGTGAGGATGTCAGTTAGTTGATCTTTGGATCGAACATAGGTGATAATGATGACCTGGTATTTTCACATCAAACTGGTATAATGGCCAATCTTTATTCGTAGCTATTGAAAACAGGACTCTGATTGTATCAATTTTGGCAATCAGTGAAAAAGTTGCTGAGTAGTCTCATCGATATGATATTTGATCGAGAACACCCATTTACATAAATATTGCACAACATAAGACTGCAAGCAACAAGTAGAGACTTGGATGAATGCATCAACCATCAAAGTAATTATAAGGATTGTCCCTTATTTCACCGGTTGCTAAGATTGACACTATCAGGTTCTCTTCTCCATTGCAGCCAATAAGGATTGGCCCTTATTTCAGTTTGATGTGAAAAATGCCTTCCTACATGGGGAGATTGAAGAAGAAGTGTACATGAAACCTCCACCAAGGTTCACAGACGAATATTGCCAGGGAGAAGGATAAAAACTCAGAAAGGCACTGTATGGTTTGAAACAGTCGCCTAGGGCTTGGAATGGGAGGTTCACTGCAGCTATGAGGAGGTTTGGGTATAGACAAAGCAACTCAGACCATACCCACTTCCTCAAGAAGAGAGGGAATCAGATTATGTGCCTGTTATATATGTTGATGATATGGTGATAACTAGGGATAATGCGAAGGAAATTGAAGAGCTTAAAAGGCAACTATTCCGAGAATTTGAGATGAAAGATTTGCGGCACCTAAAATATTTCCTTGGCATAGAGGTCTTAAGATCTAAAATGGGAATATTCATCAACCAAAGAAAGTATGTTCTGGATCTCTTGGCAGAAGCTGGGATGGTGGATTGTAAACCAGCAGAGACACCGATAGTTACTAATCATGGTCTTCAGATTATAGATGGAGCTGAAATGGCCGACCAAGATCGATATCGAAGGTTGGTAGGGAAATTGATCCTAAGGTACTTAAAGGGGACAAGCAGCAAAGGAGTTCTCTACAGAAAGAATGAACACCTTGATCTTGTGGGCTATACAGATGCAGATTGGGCTGGAGACCGGGATGATAGGAGATCTACCTCCGGGTATTTCACCCTCGTTGGGGGAAATTTGGTACTTGGAAGAGCAAGAAACAGAAGGTAGTCGCTTTGTCAAGTGTAGAAGCTGAGTTCAGAGGAATTGCAAAGGGAGTCATGGAGATTCTATGGATCAGAAAACTTCTCAATGAACTTCAGTGTTATCAGACGCAGGCATCCCTGTTATATTTTGATAATAAAACAGCCATCAGTATCAGAAAATCCAGTTCAACATGATCGAACGAAGCACGTTGAGATAGACAGGCACTTTATCAAGGAGAAGTTGGAAAACAACATTATCAGCATTCCTTTTGTCAGATCCAAAGATCAACTAGCAGATATTCTCACCAGAGCTGTAGCATCAGAAGTCTTCAGTAATACGTTATACAAGTTAGGCATTGGTGATCCCACCACCTATGCCTAACTTGAGGGGGAGTGTAGGAACATATATTTACATTATTCTAGTTACCATTTATATGTATAGCATAATATGTAGAGTATTTTGTTTTCCTTAGTTAGCTGTTAGTGCTCCTTGTATATAAGGGTTGTATTATCATTCTTAATATATACAGAAAACACATTTAAACCCTAATTTTCGCTGTTTTATTTATCTTCAATATATATATATATATATACATATTATTTTTTTTTCTGAAAATAACACTTTATATGCTAAAAAGTACCAACTTTTTTTTAAAACAAAAGTAACACATTTTTTGTAAAAAAGTAACACATTTTTATTAGGAAATTTGGTTCTCACGGTTCTCATATAAGCTTGGTTCTCACCGGAACTTCACCATATATATATATATATATATATATATATATATATATGGGACGGAGGGAGTATTAATATGATGCAATGGGTGTTTCTAAAATGAATGAAGCTAAGATTCAGAGACTTAAAAATACGATTAGACACTAATTGCATTATTAGAAGAAATTAGAGGTAATTTTAATGATAATTGACACAAAACGGGAGACAAATACTTATAAGTTTAGACAAAAGTATGAATAATGAGTAATTATAAGGTGAAGATAAGATAGAGTAACTAACAAATACTATGATGTCTCTTAAAAACAATAAAAGAACAAATTTAATTGATATGATCTTCTCAGCTTCTTTCACGAGTCAGTCACTAACCATTATTAGTAGATAAACTTTTTTAAGGTGTTGACTATGACAATTCACCAATTTTGTGAAATATCACTACCAAAGCTTTGGTAAGTGTAATACTTGAATTAAATGGCAAATTTATCAATTCAACCAAAACCCAAAAACGTGGTCACTTTCGATTTCCAAAATTCACAATACTGTTGTTTTTACCCACTCATACAACCCAAGTTAATTTTCAACTTCACTTATCATTTTAGTCCGTTTTACTTAATATGCATTATTTTTAGTTTTAGACAATGGTTCACTAAATTTTTTTAATATGATCTATACATTTTAACTTGATAGAATTTAGAAAATGGGCCTGGGCAACCCAAATAAGGAGGAGAAGAAGTAGTATACTCATAAATCCAAAGAAGGTTCACTACTAAAATCAATTGGTAATAGTAGGAGTTACTCCTTGAATATATAAAGTGATGCATACTCTTCTCTTTCTCCGATGTGGGACAACTCACATGTGGGTAATACATGGGCACTTCAACATAACTTTCTTTTAATTTTATCAACATAATTCATGCTCTGTATTTATTTATTGCCACTTTATTAATAATCTACCTCTTTTTCTTTGCTGTAATTCTATCAAGACAGATGAGTAGAGTATTTTGGTTGCGATTTATTTTTCACGTGATCTATTAGTTCAAAATTAAACATCTTCAAATCAATTAACAATGCTTGAAATGACTTAGAATGAAAATTACTTAATACGAATAACTTACATGTATAGTGGACTCAAGATTTTAAATATAAAAGGTTCTTGAAATTTTTTTTTTTTTTTTGAAGTGTTCCTGAAACTAATAATAAATAATAATTAGACAAAAAACAGAATTAAAATTTTTTATTTTATAACAAGAAAAGTGATAGTGCAATTTATTTATGGTGGGATTTAAGCACTTCTAAACCCCTTACGGTCCGTTTAGTAGGTGGTAATAAATAGTATTAATGAGAATGAAAAACAAGTATAATATTGTTGAAAATCCTCTTGGTTACATTGATGATTATGCTTGTCCAACTTCAATTTTTCAATATCTTCATAAAATTCATTCCAATGCATTACCATTGAGAGATGTGGTATTAGGTGGTAATGGAAATTTGTAAACAAAAAACTTTTTTGTGATCAAAGTTTCATTACTATGGAAATGATGTGGAACTTTTGATGAAATTTTACAATATAACTCATTTTCATTACCGTCATTTAATACCACTAATCAAACGGACCGTTAAACATCAGTCTTGGATATATAATATCGTAAATCAGAACTTAATATCCATTTATATAGGAAAAAAACTTGAAATGAACCGACTTGAACTCAAAGCAAATCCAAGCTGAAATAACCTGATTGCCATCTTTATTACATAAAAATTATAAATAATAAATACATATATATTACAAAATTTTTGGCAATTTATGACATAAAATTTAGTCACATTTAAAAAATGTCACGAATTTATATTTTTGGTGTGATAATTGTTGATTTTTATTTATGAAAAATGTTACTAGATTTTATATCGCGAAAAATTTAATTCTTATGATTTTTGTATATGCTACTAAATAATCTAATAAATATCACTAGATCTACTATATATACTATTATAAATTTAAAAGTAGTGGCATTTAAACTAGCAGGGTGTTGGGCACAAGGGAATGAGACTTTCAGTTGAAACTTTGAAAATAAAAAAGTCTAATCCCTTATTTGTCATGATAGGGACTTAAAAGAAAGATAAAATGAAATCTCAACTCAAATACCTCCCTTCCCCCAGGACGTTTTTCTTGGGGACTTTCTCCCATTTTAATAAAAGTTTTGCCAAAAAATACCTAACAAAATTTATTCTTTTCTAAAGAGTATCAAGTAACGTTTTCCTTTAGTTTGACCGTTAAATATAAAGGTTGACTGGTCAAAATTGAAAATTCTTCTTCCTCATCTTCAATTTTTTTTCCAATTTAACTGGGAAGAAGTTGAAGATGAATAAGAGGAATTTTCGATTTTGACCAGTCAACCGTTATATTTGCCGGTCAACTGAAAAAAACGTTAATTGGTACTCTTTGGAAAAGAAAAAAATTTGTTATGTATTTTTTGACAAAACTTTTTTTATTTGGTACTTTTTGGAAAAAATTCTTTTTATTAGGTACTTTTTGACACCTCTAAAGTATATTATGTTGCAGTGATAGTTGATACTTAAGTTTAATTGAAATTGGTTTAATTTAAGAAATAAACATGTACTTATATACCTATTTCCTCCTTTTCAAAATAATTGTACTAATTTTTGGTTGGGCACATAGTCCAATTCGCTAATTCAATCCTTAAATATTCTAATTAATATGATAACAAATTTGATATTAATAACTTTTGCATCAAAATGAATCAAATTAGATCCCAATTGATGTATTTTAGTTTATAAACACTAGTGGAAAAAAAGCTATTGGCTGCGATTGTTTTGCCAATATAGGTTGCGGTTTTGACTCGCAGCATTAGGAATAGCAGCATATGACAAAATATTATTGGCTGCGGTCCTAAAAACCGCAGCCTATAGTCCATTTTTACAACAAAAAAAAAGCTGATTATTGGCTGCGGTCATTGCTAAAACCGCAACCTTTGAGGGCTATTTTTTTCATTTCGATCCTGTCATTGCCATAATCTCACTGTGATGTTCTTATCTTCATCTTCTCCGAGTCATAATTCCAGTCCAAAACATTGACAAAAATAACAGAAAAAATAAACTAAACAAAATACATAAAAATCAAACGAAATACAGTAATAATCGAAACATAAATCTAGATCGAAATCTCTGCAAACATAAATTAATAAAAATCGAAATCTCTTCAATTTTCACCGTCAATGGAGAAACAAATCTCTGCAAAGTCTCACCATCAAGAGCCTCATCTCTCACTTCACTTTGAAGTCTCACCATCAAGAGCTTCATCTCTCACTTCACTTTGAAGGCTATGCACATCTCTAACCTCCATTGTGGCAATTGGAGGTTGAGACATAGCAATGGCGGAAGAATTGGACATTGAATGTACGGTAAAATGAGTAGGGAGCGTCGCAGGATGAGAGGGAGTCTAAGGTATTCTAGAGTTTCAAGGGAGTAGCTAGAATTGAGAATGCTTATTTATATAAGGGCATTCTGCTGTTGGTTTATTACAATTGGGCTTGGGCCAGCGCCTTCTACTAATTTTTGAAAGAGAGTATTGGCTGCGGTCAAAGAGATAACACAGAAACTTGGACGAGATAAACCGCAGCCTATGTTTTTTTTGGTTATTTGCTGCGGTTTTACTAAAAACCGCAGCCTATGTATAATTTTTTTTTTCACGATATATTTCTTTTAGTTTAAGTTGCGTCTTTGAACAACCGCAGCCTATGTCTCGCAACCAATGGTTTTTTTTCCATTAGTAAAATTAAAAATAAATTACAAATTATAGAAGATAAGCATTTACTATGAAACAGAAGAAGTATATTAGTTTATGGAGAATATGTGAGACATGAGTGAGTGCCCAAACAGGGACAAGCAAAGTGTTCCCAAACAAAGAGTGACGCGTGGCAGCAAATAAAAGCTTCACATATCTTGTTCTCTATATAAAGGCCCCTCCCCTTTAAACTTCATCCTACATTTCCACACAAAAACAATAAGAATTAAGAAGCATTACCCATAAGTTGCCACCTATCTTACCTTATTATTATACTTCTTATTCCCTAAAACCCAACAACAACCATGCAATCTTCTCTTCTTTCTCATTCTCCTCATGTAGTACTTGTTGTGCCTCCTCTTTTTTTAGTTTCCCTTTTTTCCTTCTTTTTTATTCTAATTCTAATTACACTTTTCCAATTGTTATGGAATGTTCATCCTAAAGATACAAGACTTCCTCCTGGTTCCATGGGTTGGCCTTATCTTGGTGAAACTCTTAGGCTCTATACTGAAAATCCCAATTCTTTCTTTTCTAATAGACAAAAAAGGTACTTTAAACAAATGTACATTTTTTTTAATATCGTATGGTCTCTTTGAATTTACAACAGCCACACGATACATAGAATATAACTACATGTTCTAAAACGATAATAACCAATCAGCCTATGCTAATCGTTGTAGTCATAAAATGTCAAAAATTTAATCTGATGGTTTGCAGACTTGTTTATTATATGGATTTAATGGTCTCTAGATTTTGGGTGTAGGTATGGTGATATATTTAAGACCTATATATTAGGTTGTCCTTGTGTGATGATATCAAGTCCAGAAGCAGCAAAGATTGTGCTTGTTAGTAAAGCTCATCTTTTTAAGCCAACATACCCACCAAGCAAAGAAAAGTTGATTGGACCAGAAGCTTTGTTTTTCCACCAAGGAGAGTACCATTATAAGCTCAAGAAGCTTGTCCAAGCTTCATTTCTTCCTTGTGCTCTTATGGGTGCTGTTTCTGAGATTGAGAATATTGTCCTCAACTTTCTTCCTACTTGGGAGAATAACAAAGTCAACACTCTACATGAAATGAAAAAGGTATACAAATATGGTTGCAACATATAAATATATAATTTTAACTATCCTTTTATATAGTAGCCCCTTTATTATACGCAATGTTTCCTTGTTAATGATAAATTAACTGAATTGGTAACAAATATTATATACAATTTCATATAAAGTGCACATGATTTAATTCGTTAAAATATTTTACTTTATTTAGTCTAGTATAATTCGTAGTCAAAAACCTATAAATCTTTGGCCTCATAGAAGTAATAGACATGTTCGCCCTCCTTTCTAATGAAATTGAAATACTATTTTCCAAAATTGATGCATTATATTACTGCTCGTTATAAGTGTTTCATTTTCTTATTTCGTCAAGTCACTCTAAATGTCTTATTTATATTGGTATGTTGACTTTACCAATTGACCCTTACTTAATTTTTTTCATATTTTTAAGCTTATACAATTCACTTAAAACTTTTTCAAATTTAAAAACACTATTTTTTTCTTTCACATGTATATTTTTTGGATATATATATGAAAGTATCGAGGGGTTTAGTTCTTTATATAATATTACTTATATTTATTATTGACTCTTAACTCATTAATTTTGATAAAATGTTTAAATCAGTATACATTCGATGTGGCGATGATTTCAGCTTTTGGGAACAAACGAGAAGTAGAGATTGAAGGGATCAAACATTTGTATCAATGCTTAGAGAAAGGCTACAATTCTATGCCATTGAATTTCCCTGGCACTCCTTTTCATAAAGCTATCAAGGTTTATCTCATTTTCCTTAATTTCATTTTCAACCCCACATTATCCTTTTTTTTAACAAGAATTTTATCCTTTATGAAAAAGTTGTTAAAGTGACTATGTGTTAATGACATGTGACTTGTCTCACATCGGGAAAAGAAAAAGAGAAAAGTATGCATCACTTTATATATATACTCAAGGAGTAACTCTTACTATTACCAATTGGTTTTAGTAGTGAACCTTCTGTGGGTTTATGAGTGGACTAATTCTTTCTCCTCCTTATTTGGGTTATCAGACCCATTTTTTAAATTCTATTTGGTTCATAATACTCAAACTCTAATTACGTGGGGTTGAAGTGACATGTAATTGATAAGTGATTTGGTCATTTTAGGCAAGGAAGCTTCTAAATGAGACATTAAGGAAGCTAATAGCAAAGAGAAGGGAGAATGATAAGATAGATGGAGGACTATTGGGGGTGCTATTAAAATCGCAAGAAAACTATCAGCTATCTGATTCTCAAATTGCCGATAATATTATCGGAGTCATATTTGCTGCCCATGATACTACCGCTAGCGTTCTCACTTGGGTTCTCAAATACTTGCACGATAATCAACAACTTCTCCAAGATGTCACGGTAATCTTTTCATCTTCCAACTTTGACTTGTCAATTTTTAAGAATATTAAACATGATCACACTATACCAATTTCATGCCAGATATTTTGGATAATATATATAAATGTTAATATTATATTCATATTTTCTACGTCATTTTTTTTTATTTTTGCTATGATACTTTTGTATGTGTCCAAGAAAACAAAAAATCAATAAAGTTTTGAAAAATTGTTATGTTTATAATTATAGTTGGTCGGCAGTAATGATCACGGCCGATCCTAGATACTTTCGGGTCCTGAGTAAAAAAGCATATTGAGGTTCTTTCTTTTGTAATTTATCTTTTATACAAATCCCTATACAACCATTAATATTGTTGTTTTAACATGGGCCCTGGGCGACGACCCCTCTTTTCGGCCCTGGTGATAATGGACTAAATGATTTGTAAATCATAAATTACAATAAAGAAAAAATGACAAGATTTTTTAAATATTTATTAAGAGAGTAGGAAATTATGTCATATTTCGGGGTTAAATTGTAAATATGTAAAGTTAATTTTTTAAAAATAATATGTAAAGTTATTTTAGTAAAATATGTTGTGCAAATAGGTTATTTGACAGAATAAAATATTTCCTAAATAGAAAGATAAAAGTATTAATAATGGGAAAAGATTTTTGATATATCCATTTAGGGAAATAAAAATTAAAACAAATAAGAATAGAGAAAGTGCCATTTAATTCTATTTATTGATTTATCTTCACAAATTATTCACTAAATCATAACATTAATCCTCACTCGTTCCGTTTCTATGAGAATGCACCTAAATTATTTGGGGTGAAATTTAGTTGGAGAATAAGACAAAAAAAGAAATAGTTGATATAAATAAATGGTTAGGAGGAAGAGAGAAAATAAATTTGTGAATGAAATTTAAATAAATAAAATTGAGTCATCGACTAAAAACGCGTATATATTTAGAGTAATCTCAATTAACATGGGCAATTTGTTTTATATTATTAATTTATATATGTAGGTTTAATTTTACTTCTTATAGTAACGTGATTGAAACACATGAGATTATTCTTTTCTTAGATTCCATGAAAGTTCCTGATTTAGTTTATTTTTTAATTATGAACATGGATTCAACCAAGAATTAGAATTTAATTGTGTTCCGGATTTTTTGGTGATTTCCTGGTTGAGAAAATTTTGAGATTAAAAAAATTCTTGTTGTTATCTCCCTAGGAAAGGCCTATCACACTAAATATTTTTTAATTATAAAAAAATAAAAAGTTTACATTAGAGAATATCCCATCCAACTTTGGTTAATTCAATGATTAGTATTTTTTTGGGTGAGTTCAGAGCCGTAATGAAGTTGATGAGAATCAATCTCATAATTTTCTTGAATTGGCAAGATTTGATTACGCTTTTAAGTTTTTTAATAAGGTATCAAAATTTTAAGTTATGAATTTGAATTTATCTATGTTTGTTAAAAGGTGTATTTTAATTTGCCATATGTATGAATACGGAATACTTGTTTTACACTTATAATTTTAAACTTTAATTCAAATATCTTTTTAACAATGTCTAATATCGGTTATAAAACCAATATTTGAAGTCCCAAACATCAACCTGATAATCTTTAGGCTACTTAAATTTTAAAATAATAAATCGGCGAAATTATGCTTGATCACTTTTGTGTACATATTATATTATTGATTAAATGAAATTATTTTCATTTAATCTTGATACTCAATGACATATCAATTAATTGTGAATTGCAGAAGGAACAAATAGGAGTTAGACAAAGATTGATTGAAGCTAACCGTGGTCTTACGTGGGAGGACACTAGGAACATGCCATTCACTAGCCGGGTATCTTTTGTCTTTCCCAATTCTATTTAATGCAACACATTTTTTTTAAGTTTGCCTTATATTATTTCTAAAATTTATTTCTATAATTTATTTTTTGAGCCGTGGACTCCTTTTGACCGTGCTCTCCTTTACGGATATGAGTTATCGCCGTCCTTCCCTCCCCAGACCCTGCCCATAGTTTTCTATGAGCGGGATATATTGGGTAGGATGATGATGATGTTTAAAAGATGCAACACTATTTTCTTAAATACTAAAATTGACACAATTTTCATTTTTATATTTCTTGAATGTATAGTCTAAAACAAATAATTAATTAAGTAAAGAAAATTAATGTAAATTAATAATGTGTAAGACGGTTGTGTGAATCTATATAAATACGTCCAATACTGATAGAAAATTTGTTTAAATGACTCGAATTATAGTATAAACAGATTCAGGCCTACCTAAATACTTCGAGTACGTAAGATTGCGCATTTTAAAATTGTATGATTTGTCACTTAAAACCTATATGATAATAGGTGATTCAAGAGACATTGAGGACAGCAAGTATACTATCATTTACATTTAGGGAAGCAGTCCATGATGTAGAGTTTGAAGGCTACTTGATTCCTAAAGGGTGGAAAGTCTTACCCTTGTTTAGAAGTATTCATCATTGTGCAGATTTCTTCCCTCAGCCTGAAAAGTTTGACCCCTCTAGATTTGAGGTACTTTTATACTTGTTATTTTCCTCTCTTATAGCTTACTTGCTCCGTTTCAATATAGTCGCAACATACGAAAAATAAGCACGATTCACTTATCTCCCTTAATTTATGATTAATAAGTAATCTATAAGTTAAAACATAGTCAAGTAAGATCTTGTTTGATTCGTCTCGACGTAAAGATTATTAATATCAAATTTTTATATTTTTATATTTTTATATTATACATAATTATAGATATTAAAGATTGAATTAGTGCATTGTAAAAAAGACAAATGTTGCAAGTATTTTGGAACGGAGGTAGTATTTCAAAGGATAATGATAAAGACTTTAACTAGAATCATGCTATCAATCAATTCTAAATGACTAATACAATGTGATCTTATGTTTACTAGTCGGGACTTTTGAAAACTGTTCAAAATGTTCATATTATGATCAAACATCTTATTAGTAGTTTGAATTTTAAATAATAATATTATTATTATTATATATTTTTTAATTTAGTACTTTTTATGTAAGATACGAAAACATCATCAAATTCGTCATGCAACTTTTAATTAGATAAAATAAAAGTAAGAATTAATATATTAGTACTAAGAACTAGAAGGCAAGTGAAATGTTTGGTTTTTGTAAGGATGGGAAATATAAGGTTAAAAATGGCCAGATTATCTTTGGTAGGGACTTGGGCTTGGGTCGATGTCATTGCTATTATATTATATGAATCTTATTGTGTTTAGGCCTTAGGGGGGAGATTCGGGCCCTCATAAAATCTTTACTAGCATCTAATCACGTGACATAGTTTTGGAATTTTTTATTTTCATATTCATGGTGAGATGGCCTAAGCCGTGAGACTGACTCAGATGGTGTGAATTATTATTTTTTATTTTAATTAACATATTACTTTTATTTTCACATATCAATTTTAATATTTAAAAGGGCAATTTCAAGTTTTAAAAGATCAATATTCAGTATATAATACTATTTTTGACGTTTGAGTTATCTTACTATAAAGTTGGAATGAAAATTTTTAGCTTTGAATTAATCATTTAAGTTTTGAATGTATTTAAATTCCTGAAAGTCTCCTTTTAAGTTTGAAGTCTTGAAATTGAAAAAAAATGATAAATAACATAGACGGCCCAGTAAAATGCGTCTCACAAATAAGACGGTCTCAGTCTCACCCAATATTTTGTATTTCATTTTTATGCTTAACGATACACTAATATAGTTAAACTAATATAATTATCACCTTTTGTATTAATTAAGGTAAACTAATACGTACAAAAAAGATTTTAATTTGAATTGGGGATCATAATATACATTTTTGATTTACGTGGATACATTTTTAAGTATGCATCATGAAGTACAAATTATGATAGAGTTGACGGAATTATACTTGTTGAATGGTAAAGGTGGCACCAAGACCTAACACATATATGCCATTCGGAAATGGAGTTCATTCTTGTCCCGGAAGCGAGCTAGCTAAGCTCGAAATGCTCATTTTACTTCATCATCTCACAATTACCTACAGGTATACACTTTATTTTTTTAGTTATTATTTCTACCTATATTGATGTATAAAACAGTTTTACTAGAAAAAAATCTATATATTTGGATTAAATAGTCTAAAGATATCTTATTTGAGGCTGTCTGACAAGAGTAGCATATAAAAGTAAAGGTAAAGCACCTTCTCGGTATCCCGCACAAGGCAGGGTCCGAGTGGGGGTTTTCTTTTTCTTGAAAGATGCGGACAAATCATACCCATACCCCCAAGGAGGGAGTAAAGAGAGATGCGCGCAGTCAAGAAACCCCCTAATTGATATTTGCGCCTAGTAGGAGTCGAACCCTAACCTTCTGCTTTACATGCAGATGCTCTATTTATTGAGCCACAAGCACTTTTGGTTGACAAGAGTAGCTTATATTTTTGTTAATATTTTAAAATCTTTAATTATATCAACAGTCACTTGAATAAAATATTTTTAAAAGTGGAATAAAACAAATAATTAGAGATATTTTTAGCAACTAGTATGTAGTTCGTGACATGTTTATCGTCTAGAAGACATTATTGATCAGGGAATTAGATTGAGTGTGATGGACAAAAATCGTAAATAAAAAATGGATTGTTTTAGTGGAACAAAGTACAATAATTGTGATTTTTTTTAGAACTAAGATAGAGTGAGTGGGTTATATAAACTTTGAAGATGGGACCAAAATGGACCACAACCTTATGGTTTCCTTAAGCCTTGGAGATGGTCCATAAAGGCTATTCACTTTGAGACCCAGTGGGCCAGGCCCACTTATTTTTTCAATTTTAGAATGTGACCTTAAACATTGGGACACTACCTTAGTCTACTAAGTCTATAATGTAATGAATCTAGTCACGTGGATTTTATGTAGTTCAAAATACCATGGGGACATAATTTTTTAGATCTATTTTATATTTTGCTGTTCCAAGAACAAATATAAGATTCTCAACAAAAAAATAAATAAATATTAGGATTTTTATTTTAACAGCTTGTCTTTTGAGGGACTGTCTCTCAGAGAGGCGTCTTTCAGGCCCAACTTATTAAAAGTTATTTTTACTCTTACTTTACATTTTTTATGGGCCGACCCAATTAAAAATGGTCTCTCACAAGAATTTGTGTCACTTTAAAGGATACATAAAATTATAACGGTCGTAGAGTATCTTTTATTATTACGCTCAAATATATAATCCTTAAGTTCACCAAATTTTAAATAAAAATAACAAAAATAACTACTAAATGTATTAATTAATGTCCATTTTATATGAGAATATCTAGATGTAAAATAACTATAAATAATATACAAATTAATATGTTCTAACTCACTTGTGAAACATGGAATGGATGGTTCACCTCAATTTTATCCCTAATATATAAATAAATATGTTTAATAACACTATTAAATATCTTAAAAGAATGATTAAATTAGTGGTAAACTTATTATTTTTATTAATAATAGGTCAGAAATTCAAACCTTTGACCTTTTTTTTTTAACTCAATTTTAAAGTATAAGATCTAAATCTTTGCTTCATTTTATTTTATGACCTAAGTTTCGCCACTATTCTAATTTGCTTATCTCCAAATATTAAAGAATTGAAAAAACATATGTAGAAGTTGGGGCAATCGTTTCTCTCATGCTACTTCAACTACAACTCTAACTCGAGAATACAATTTTCTCTCAAGTGTTGAAAGTAGCATTTTTTTCGAACAAGATATTAGATTTAATTTTTGTCGGACCTTCTCTTTCCTCTGGCCTATCCTCTAGTTTCTACAAAAAGAAATTACAAATTTAATCTAAGATTTTGACTTTAAAAAGATTTGATAGACTTTTATTTAGAAAAATGAAATAAAATTGTTGTATGTGGTCCAATAAGAATATAATGGTCCTAAATGTAAAGAGTAGTTAATTTGGTAGGGTATTCATATCATTATAGTTATGTGTGAAAGGACCTTAACACAATAACATAAAGATAACATGATTGAGTTATAGTACCAACTAGATCCCACTAATATGTGGCCTTCTATATGGTATAGTCCTATTGAATTTTACACTACTTCATCACATATTTTGTGTTTTATATTCGACAAGAGTGAATCAATCATAAGTTGGGTGTTTAACAGCTGTTCTTTACGTGATGAATAATATTTTAGTACAACCTATGAAATATCTTTCAATGTAGTTTTTTGAAGTGAACTTAAATAGTTGATTGGAACACTAATTGAATTAATGATCACTTCCTTCTTTTAAAGATGCCCTACTTTTGCCGGGTATTATTATTAAATACGTTTGTATAAAAACTAAAAGTAGTAGAAACTAGAGTAATCTCAAAGGAATCAGATATATAATTAAACTGTAAAGATTTATAAAGCATATAATATAGATTTGGAGTAAATGTGAGGAGGATATAAGGTGTGTGTACCCATAGAAGGTAGACATAACTGTCCATAATAGATAAGGATGAATATTAATACTGACTTAGGTGTGCAGATGTAGATATGAAAAAATATACACACTATTAGGCCGTGACAATTCATCACATAATCTCACCGTGGCCCACTCGTGGGCTCACGGGACACCCATGGGCTCGGGCCCACAAACCCACGGGTCAAGAGCGTTGACTTGCACATACACTCGGTGAGATTCATTGTTTCCCAAAACCATATGGCAATGGGAAGATTAGTTCACCCAATATATATGCAAGTCAACAACCCACTATTTTATCGATGTGGGATCTTGTCTCACATGTGAAGTATTTCCAACACACTATGGGTGGTGGATAGATGACTAGGTGGGGATTATGAAAATTTGAAATTAAATAGCCCTAAAATAAACTAGCAAATAAAATAACCAAGGGAAGTGGATCTTAGGGACTTAGGGTATGAAATACATAAAGTCAAAATTAAAGGGTTTGACTATACATTCATTAATGTCATAAATAGGTCTAAATTTGACTTGTAAACTAAATTAAGACTGCATTAATGTGATGAGTGTGAAAAATGTCAAATTTGGGAGTTGGTAAGAACGTTGAGGAAACAATCAAAAGGATATTAAACAAAATCATCTCCAGCTGTTGAGATCTTAGTGGATAAGATCTAATGATAAGGAACATCATCAAATTGAAGTGAACCCTCCACATCAATTGTCCGCAAAATAGTGTACACAAATTAAGATATATTTCTTGCATTAATAAGATCTAATGCTAAGAATTTTTGTTTCCATTTTCATTAGGCATTCAACTACTCTACGATTCCCTCACCAAAATTGTTTGCCATATTTCTTGCATTATTTTTCCAACATTACAATTGTAGTTACTTAGATTTGGTTTTTACCGTGTTTTATTTTTACGTTTCCTGATAATAATGTCAACGTCTTAATATGAATAATAAGATTAATACAATCGATATGTTTGGTAATTTCAGGTGGAAAGTTGTAGGAGATGAGGATGGAATTCAATATGGTCCATTTCCTGTTCCTAAGAATGGTTTTCCCATTATAGTGCACTCACGAAAATGAAATTATTTCGTATTAGTATAGTTATTTTGTAGGAAAAAAAAAACAATTTTATTAAGAAAATTTAGTTTCTGGTATTTAACTAGCAAGGAAAAAAAGTGTTTTATGGGGAACACAAAGGCAGTAGCAAAAAAGGCAATATACCCCATTTGTAATCCATTCTTAAACCTTATCCTTTTTACAACCCGAAATCCATTGTTTGTCATAATGGGAATTTTTAAAAAATCCAATTTTTTTTCTTTTAAAATCAATTGAAAATCAAACTTTCATTCGTTACTCCAAGAACTCATTTAATTACTGAAAAATAAAACAAATAATCCACTTGAGTTTAATGGACTACATGTCCTATTACAAATTGTTTTTATGATGAACCTCATCTGAATTTTGTAATCAACTTTCATTTCATATCTTATTGTGTACAAGTCCAATATCAAATTTATCATGTACAGCCCGTTGCTGTCAATGATGTGGAGCTATGCCAATTGTTCTCGTCCTATGTCTAACTCCTCTTTTGCCAAAGGACGCAAATAACACCAAAAGACGATAAAAATGACATGTTAATCACGAAAATTACAATTTAGTATTTTTTTCTTTACTTTTTTGGGAGGGCCAATTTCTGTTAATATAACCATACTATCATAAGCGTGGTTTTTAATTTTAATAGTGCATGTAAACTTGTTTCAAACTAATTGTGAATTTGTTAATCAAGTTCTGTTGTTAGTTAGAGTACATATGTAATAACTTTTTTATTGAGATTTTAAATTCAATTCTCACATACATATCTCCTTTCTAAACATATTCTAATCCAAAATATAGTTGAGAACAATACATTTAAAAATTTATAAGCTCGTGGATGATGAAAGATGCATCTAAAAATTATTAGACATCCATTCCTCTTTATTCAATAAATCTTCAGATTTATTTTTTAGAATAGTCAAGTAATACACAATAAAGTGTAGAAAAATAATATCTTAATTCTTGATCATTATAAAAATCTATATTAAATTTAAAATTAAACATTAATTATAACACTACTTATGGATTTATGTTAGATAAAGTGATCGACAATAAACTAATATTATCAATTGAAAATAAACTCATTAATTATTTATTATTAAATAAACTAAAATATTAACTATAATTATTGAAAATAAACTCATCTATTATCTTTTAAATATTGCCCCACTTACAAAAACACCCAATTGGTTGTTTTATCTACAAATAACTAATCTTTTAGCAAATGAACAAATATTAGTTTATTATTAACAGTTTTAACTATATTTTATTGTAATAATGTAGTTTCATTTTATAAAATGTCACTATAAAAAGTTGCATGTACCTAAGTGTAAAAAAGCCATTTAGGCACACTTGTATGTGAGACAGATACATTTAGCCTTCCTTAATTAGCGTAGTCACTTCCATATTTAAGCTTGGACGTTGGTGGACCAAGTTATCACAATCAGATAAAAGGATGCCTTGACCAAGGTATGAGATAAGTACCCAAGTGTATGTTTGAGAGCCTCAAAATGATTAACTGTGCGCTGTTGCATATGTTGACTAAGAGCCTGAACAGAGTAAGAAAGATCCGGTCGAGTGTGCGTGAGAAAATTCAATTTACCAACGAGACTACGATAGAGGGTAGGTTTATCAAACATGGGAGAGTCCTGAGCAGCAAGCTTATGATGTAATGGCAATGGATTCACGTACGCAGGAAGATCCGTGAGGCCAGAATCATGCAAAAGCTCTTTGCTAAACTTCTGTTGAGTTACTATAATGCCATTTTGTGAATGAGTAATTTCCAGACCAAGAAAGAAACTCAAAGGACCGAGATCTTTAATACTAAACACGGAATTAAGATGAGACTTTAAAGTAGAAATAACAGCAATATTATCACCAGTAACAACAATGTCGTCGACATAAACGGGCACAATAGTAATAAGACCATTAGAGCGATGAGTAAACAATGAATAGTCTAACTTTGATTGAACAAAGCCTTGAGAAAGAAGAGCCGAGGTAAGCTTCACAAACCATTGTCGAGAAGCTTGTTTGAGACCGTAAAGAGACTTGCGAAGCTTACAAACCATATGTGAGGGAGCAGTAAAACCATCGGGTAAAGCCATATAAACATCCTCATTCAAATCCCTGTGAAGAAAAGCGTTATTAACATCCAATTGATGTAACACCCATTTCTTGGAGGCGGCAATAGCCAAAATGCATCTAATAGTAGTCATCCGTACCACGGGAGAAAAAGTATCATGAAAATCAATCCCAAATTCTTGAGTGTATACTTTTGCAACCAAGTGGGCCTTATACCGTTCAATCGAACCATCGGCTTTTAGTTTAATTTTGTAGACCCATTTACAACCAACGGTTTTCTTGCCGGGTGGAAGAGAAACAAGGTCCCATGTATTATTATTTTGAAGAGCAAGAAGTTCGGACTCCATAGCTTGGACCCATAAGGGATCTTGGACAGCTTGTTTATATGGTGTAGGCTCATGTGAATTATTATGAGATGCAAGAAAAGATTGATGAAGAGAGGGAAGAGAATCAAAACGGACTAAATTGCACCAATGGGCAGTGGAGCAAACAAATTCCTGGAGATGAGATGGAGGTTTAGAGATGCGAGAGGATTTTCGAGTGGGACAAGGAAGAGCATTGGCGAGAGGAGAGGAGGTTAAATCAACAATTAAAGGAATTTCAGGAAGGGAGGAAGAAGGAGATGTAGAAGGATTAGAGGCAGGAGATGGAGGAGTAATATAGGCAGAAGGTGTATGTGATGGGGTAGGAATATTAGTGGTATGTGAGGTAGGTAAGGGGAACGGATTTTGAGGAAGCAATGAAGTATCATAAGGAGGGAAGGGGGTATGAGTTGGCAGATAGAAAGTAGATAAAGGAGATGTCATAGGAGTAGTGGAGTGGAAAGGAAAGTGATGCTCTTGAAAGTGCACATCACGAGAGAAGACAAAAGTATTAGTAGCTGGGTGGTAGGTCTTGTAGGCCTTTTGAGTGAGGGAATAGCCAATAAAGATAGAAATGTCGGCACGAGGATGAAATTTCGATCGATTATGTTTAAGAGTCGAAACAAAACATAAGCAACCGAAAGCTCGCAAATGAGAAAGGGTAGGAGGTGTACCAAATAATTTCTCGTAAGGAGAAATATGGCCAAGAACGAAAAGAGGAAAACGGTTGATAAGATAAGCCGCAGTTTTAATGCAATCGCCCCAAAAACGAATGGGAAGGTTGGATTGGAAAGAAAGGGCTCGAGCGACTTCTAATAAGTGACGGTGTTTACGCTCGACCACTCCATTTTGTTGAGGAGTGTAGCGACACGAGGTTTGGTGAAGAATACCATGACGAGCCTAAAAAAGCTTAGCATCACCCTCACAAAGTTCCTTCGCATTGTCAGTGCGAATGGTTTGTATATGAAAGCCAAATTGCGTCTCAACATAGGCATAAAATTGTCGAAGAAAATCAACATATCGTTTCTTATGTCTCATGAGATACACCCAAGTAGCTCTTGAAAAATCATCAACTATGGTCAAAAAGTAATGACAACCATCATAAGTGGAATGCTTATACGGACCCCTAATGTCAATGTGAATTAATTGGAAACATTTAGTAGTCTTAATAGAGCTAATGGGAAAGGGACACCTAGTTTGTCTAGCAGCGGGACAAATCGTACAAAACACGGTGTCATGAAATTTATTTACATCAATATCTGGAAGTAAAACTTTAAGCTGAGATATAGGTAAATGTCCTAGCCGTAAGTGCCATAATTTTGCTAGGTCAACAAAACACTTTTTTGATGTAGAAAAAGCAGCAGCAGTACAATTTGTGGAAGAAGAGGATGGGATATCAGCATAGTACAAGCCATTTGAGAGACTACCAAGAACCCTGCTCTTTAATCGGTCCTGAAGAACACAGTCATCACCATTAAACAACACATTAGCGCACACATCATGACACAATTTAGAGACGAATATCAAATTAAATTGAAAATCCGGGATGTATAAAACGTGTTTATGCATAATATCACCATAAAAATCAACAAATACTTTTCTACCATCGGGAATAGTAATGCTGTGTTTCGCACCATGAATAGGATGGACAGATATGAAGAAATTCAAGGAGTTACACATATGATCCGTGGCCCCGCTGTCAATGATCCATCGAGAAGTATGAGAATGAGAAAGGAAACAAAATTTACCTACGAGGTTCGCACCACCAGGAACATGATCAAGATCCATAGAACCACCATCAGTATTGGATTCTTTATGCTTAGTTGATAAAGCCATGAGACTATCCAATTGACTTGCTGTCAAACCAAGATTCTCAAGATCACTCTTAGTATAAGTTTCTTAGGCACATCCCGCAAATTTACGGTGCTTAAAACCTTGAGGAAAGCCGTGGAGTTTGAAGCAGCATTCGGTAGAATGACCGTTCACTTTACAGTGATCACAAAAATAGATGGATTGGCGCTTAGAACCTGGAGCTGATTTCATCCTATTAAAAACTCCAGAGTCAGAATGTGTAATTTTATATGTGCGAGCATTATGGGAGGAAGACTTATCATAGCCAACTTTCTTGTGAGAACTAAATGCCAATGACTCAGGAACAGAAGGAGAGTGATGAAGGCGAGCCAATTCTTTGTGTTTTTGTTCTTGATAGAGCATTCTATAAGCCATGGAAACGTTCGGGAGTTCAGGTAGCATAAGAATATTAGTTTTCACCGGTCCGTATTGGTCATCGACTTTCATGAGAAAGCTCATAAGTCGTTGATCTTGTTGAAGCTTCAAAACTTTCTTAGTAAGACCACAACTACATCCATTACAAATACAAGTAGGAAGAGGACTAAGGTTATCCAACTCATCCCAAACTGATTTCACTTTGGTGAAATACTTAGTGATAGTCATATTAGTATCCTGTGAAATATTAGACAAATCTTCATGAAGAGCATAAATCTGAGCCGAAGTAGAAACACCATACCGTTCATCCAAATTGCGCCAAATTTCAGAGGCAAACTAATTATACAAGACACTTTTGGCAACCATTCGATCTAGGGATGCAATTAACCATCCTATTACCATATTGTTACATCTATCCCAAGCCTTTTTATGAGCATCATCAATGGAAGGTTGTGGAAGGCTTCCGTCTACAAAACATAACTTGTTCTTTGCTATAAGGCCTATCATAACCGAACGTTTCCAATCACCAAAACCGGTGCAATCGAAAGGTGTACTGACAAGTTTCATACTCGCGTGGTCAGAAGGATGAAGAAACTAGACAGAGGAATGATCTTGATTGAGGTCAAGATAATGTGTTTGAGATGTACGATTAAGAGGAGTTTCATCTATGGTGGTTTCTGCCATTGTAGAGTATTAAAAAGAACAAGAAAACTTGAATAAAGAAAGTGAAAAGCAAGAAAAGGACACACAGACAATTTCTTGAAACAATTGAGAAAAGCAACAAAGCTAGGGCTAGTCTAGGAAATGACGCAACAAGAAAATTGCAAGAAAAAAAAACAATTGAATCAATCAAGAAGATAGAGACAAGGAGAAAAGGACAAAAGAGACGATACAAACCTCTTTTTCTTTGCCAAGAAAATCTACTCTGATACCATGTAATTGTTTGGAGTGCTGCGCCATTAACAGATGGACCAAGAATAAAAGAGAGAAAGATACATCATTATTTTGTATTATTCAAAGAGTAAAAGAGGGAGTAATGCTTATATACTATGAGTAGTTAGAATGAATTACAACTGGCAGTAGCATAACAAACTAATAGATGCATAGTATTTGATGCCAATATTGCTATACTCTTATTAAATAAGTAGTGAAGAATTTTATAAGTTGCAATCTCATGGATTGGGGGTTATGAAACTAATCTTCTTTTTCATCTGATGGAACGACGACTTTTTGGCAAAAGTATTTCATTTTGGTTCATTTGCAATCATTGAAAACTTATTATTTTCTAGAGCCGTAGTTGGTCCAAGTTCAATGTATATAGGTTTAGCTCTAAATGTTTCTGCGATTTTTTCATAACAGGTTATCTGGTCCTGTTCTTAAAAGATAGGTCAATGAAACTATAGTATTAGTTTATTTCAAATTATATTGATTTAGTGACTTATATAAGTTTCAGGAGCATATAGGTCATTGATTGGTTTTCCAAATAGTTGTGCAACGGTGTTGATAAAGTATGTGAGATTTATAGTTCCAGTATTATCTTGCACGTCGTAACTAAAAGGTAAAACTATAACTCTTATTCATTTGTTGCAACTACTTTAAATCATATTTATTAACGTTACATCAAATATAAGTTTTTCCGATATTGGATTTAATGGCATTAAAAAAATATCAATCATTTATATTTCTAGTATAATAATTATCGGTTTTATCTTAAGTTTCACTATAAAGTGATTTAGCGACCCTGTATAATAATTATATTTCTAGTATAATAATTAAAAAAATGTTACTATAGTATAATAATTATATTTCTAGTATAATAATTAAAAAAATGTTATTATAGTCTAAAGATTAGGGGTGTTCAAAATTACCCGACCCGCACTACCCGACCCGCTGACCCGCCTCCTTAATGGCGGGTCAAAAAATAAAAAAATTTGCAAATTACGGGTCGGGTACCCGACCCGCCTTAACCGGGTCGGGTCATGGGCCGAAATAAATTTGATCTGGGTACCCGCTAAATACCCGGTAATAGTTTTAGTATAAATTCTCTTTTTTTTAGGGTTACTTTATTCAATTCATTTCTTTTGCTTAACTCCCCAGGCGTCGTCCTTTCTCACTTCATTTCCATTTCACTTCCTTTAAATTTTTTCAATTCCATATCCTTTTTCTTGCAGGTTACTTTCTTCAATTCCATTTCTACTCCATTTTGTTTTTTCTTGTAGGGTTATTTTCTTCAAGGTATGTTATTTCAATTCCATTTCGTTTTTTTCGTTTTTTCTGTTCTAGTTTTTTGATTTTATTTTTTCTGTTTTATCAAGGTGATTTGATGATGATGACTTTCTGATTTTGATTTTTTTGATTTAATTTTTTTTCGATTTTTCTGTTTAGATTTCATTTTTTTTTTCGTTTTTGTTTAGTTTTGATTTCATTTTTTTCGATGTTAATCTGTTTTGATTTTAGTTTTTTCGTTTTTGATCTATTTTGATTCCTTTTTTTTTCGATTTTGCTCTGTTCGATTTCATTTTTTTTTTGTTTTTTGTTCAGTTTTGATTTCATTTTTTTATTTTTGTTCAGTTTTAATTTCATTTTTTCGATTTTGTTCTGTTTTGATTTCATTTTTTTCGTTTTTTTTCTCTTTTGATTTCATTTTTTTCGTTTGTATTCAGTTTTGATTTCATTTTTTTGATTTTGTTCTGTGTTATTTTTCGTTTTTATTGATGCATTTTTTATTTGGTTTTTCTAGTTTTACATGATTCAGTGTTGTTTGGTTATTTTCTATTTCGTTTTGTTTGTTTAACATGATTTAGTTTTACATATTTAGTTTTGGTTATTTTATCTGCTTGTTATGTTCTGTGTTATTTTTTCTCTATTGATTACATTTATCAATAATTATTTTTTTGTATATATGGATACTTAGTGATGAATAGTATTTTGCAGGTATAGAAGATTTCGTTTTAGATCAACCAACTATTAATTTTATGTTATTTCGAAAAATTAGCAAATGAAAACTTCGGATTGTAATTAAATTTTATGTTATTGACTATTGAGAACGTTTGTAATTAAGAACTGTGGACTTTGTTTTGTTTGGAATTTTGTCAAAAACTTTGCTTTGTTTGTTTGGGACTTTAATTTTTAGGGTGGACTATTAGTAATTTAGTATTTTATATTTTTATAATGGAGACTATAGTTTATTCGGGGCTCAAATCAATATCGACATTATATTTATATTTATGTATTGCTTTTTAGTTTTGAAAATTAGAATATTAATTTTAAAATCTTAAATTTAAGCTTTGATCTTAGAAATAGAAAATTCTGCCCAAATAGTGCCTAAAATCTGCCCGGAATTCAATCTTAAAAAGTATAATTAAATCTGAAAATTAATCATGAATATTAACCGGGTACCCGGTGTCCCGTCCCGTTATATCCGGGTACCCGCTAATCGGGTACCCGCAATAAATGGGCCGGGACACGGGCCGGCAAAAAAGGTACCCGGCTAACCGGGTACCTGACAGAGGGCTTTTTAGTCGTCACTAAAGCCTCTAATCAAACAAAATTTATAAACACCCTAGCTTAACTCTACACAAGTGTAGTGGCAATAGGGGATCGATCCACAAGGAGATGAGTGCGAGACTTAGGGCCTCTTTAGGTGTTGGGATATCATGTAAGGGGGATAGATGATGGGCTAGACTACAACTACAACTATGAAAGAAACAAACAAAGAAATATCGGGGTAGGGGCTAACTCGTGTGCAATGGACTTTTTATAGTTATATTAGAGTTTTCTTTGATTTGATCGCAAAGGTGTGGAATCAAATACGAAGAGCGATCCGATCCTGGATCGGGCTTGGGATCGCCTCCGAGAATCCCGTTCCCATCACTCTCGTGAGTGAGAACAAGACCTACGGGCAACAAAAATCCAACAACACGTCAATTCTCTTCTCCTCTCGGAGTAAGAGGGTAAAACTCCCTTTTCATGGGGCGAGTACAAGTTTCGACTCTCGTCGTTCCCCTGACTCAACTCCTCCCATTGAAATAAAGTTGGTTCTCAATGCGGACCCAACTCTCGTTAGGGCCCGAGAAGGAGATCCGGGTGACCTCAAATCAATGGGAAGAGCTACCCACTTTTAAGGGTTCACAATCAAAACAACATCGACCCATTTCTAACCATAATCAATCCATTAGCACAAAATGAGTCAACCCCTAACCCTAAACAACTATTCACTACTCATAATCACAACCAACAAAATCATAAACAACATATAACATAAGCATTCTAACACCAATGACTTAAAATAAACAAGACAAAAGTAAAATAATAAACAAAAATAAATCAATATCATGAGATAACTAAAATAAGCAAATACATAATAATAAAAACACTAAAAAAAATAGGATTAGAGATTACCAAAAACTAGGAGAGAGATTCAAGAAAATAAATAGAACCCATAAAAAGCCAAGATTGAAACTCCATGAAAATGGTTTACAAGCTTCAAATGATCACCAACAAAAAATAATAGTGTGAAAGACGAAGATTAACAATAAAAACTGAGTTTTGATCAATTTAATTAAGTCTAGAACAAAGAGGAATTAAAATGAGAAACCTAGGGTTTATGTACAATAAGAAGAGAAGAAGTAAAAATCTGAAAAAATAAAAATGGCTAAAATACTACTTAGTCTAAGCTATTATAAATACCCTCTATTTATACCCCTTACAAAATAGGATATTTTTGCCCTAATAATAATGAGAAAATATCCCTTACAATATTGGAAATATGTGGGGTCAAAGTTATTGGAAAGACTGCTTGCTACTGCGATTTGAGATCGATCGGTCGATCTCGTATGTGAATGTTTTTCACTTTCTGGAACATCACCCAAAATGAGATCGATCAATCGATCTACATAGATCGATCGATCGATCCTCCTTGCCTTGCTAAATAACATTCTGGAAGTATTTGATTATGAGATCGATTGGTCGATCCAAAGAGATCGATCGATCGATCTCCATCTCTTTTGGCACGTCATTTTGAAAACGCTCTATCTCCTTCGTTATAACTCCGAATTCGACATGTGACCAGTCGTTTCGAAGCTAACGAACCCAACTTTTGTCTTTCAACAAGTTATTCACCAAAATTTGAGTGAGTTGACCTCTATCGGCACTTAAGTTGACTTTTCATACATGATGCTTCTTGCTTTGCTCGGTTGGACTTTTGTCCACCTCTTGGCCTTATTTCTTCCTCGAATTTATGCCTCCTCCAAGATAGCATGCTTTGCAGCTCGAAAATAGGTGATCATTCTACAAAAACAAGCGACAAACATGCTACCCTACAAAAGGGCGTGAAACCAACCAAATGTGATGGAAATGCACGTAAAATAATCAATAAATATTATGCCCAAATATACGGTAAAAATGAGGTTTATCAACTCCACGCATTTGCTAGTCCCTAGCAAAGAGACTAGGTAGGAAAACATGAAAGCAGGGGGCAACAAAAACAAACTAAGCAACAAAAGCAAAACTAGACTACAAAAAGCAATAAAACCTAAGACTCACTTTCGTAGGAATCACGGTCGCACTTAGCACGTACGACAAGACCTTTAAACCTCAAGGTCTCCCAAAGAGGAAGAGTAAGGTCTCGTGAGGGTTTTTCAGAAGGAGACCCACAACTCCAATGCAATGCAAATGCAAGGATGTAAACTATATGCAAATAAAAGCTACAATGTAAAATCTAATGCGATGTGATGCAAGGTGAGTTGAAATCAAAGCAATGCGAGCTGTGCACGAGCAAAACTCTTCCCTAGCCATAGGTGTGCAAGTACAATGGTCTCAATAGAGCGTAATACCAAAGAGAATGACCAATTCCACAAACTTGAGATCACTAGGGTAAGTTACAACACAGGCTATGCCACCCACTACCTAGAGAGGTCACAAGTCTACACTCCCCGATTTATTTCTCAAAAGATGCGAGAAATATGCAATGACGCTCATGTGTTTGATTTTGGTTCGTGTTTCGCTCATAATTTTCCGACTAAAGATGAGTCGGGAATCAAACACCTAATAGGGGAAAATCATGGGGATTGTGTCATATCTAACTCCAGCACATAACAAACTAATCGGACCAAGTCGAACAGGTTAGCAAAGGGTTATAACGTTGGTTTTGGGTTAAGGTGGGATACATTTGGGAATGTGGCGCTAAGTAGAGGATAGCAAGTCACCCTAAACAAAACATCCACAAACATCTCATGATAAACCAATAAACATCATATCCAACAACCATAATAACCCAATAATCTCATGAAAGCACAAATGATCTTTATCATCGAACACCATTAAAAATTTTAAATTTCAGCATAAAGTGTGTTTCCAAGCTCATCTCCCAGATAAAATATTGACTTCCTCACTCAAATAAAATTATGTGTGTAAATCTCAATGAAACACAAGAGAGAGGTCTCCTCAAACAAAAAATATGTATGAATAATCACTGTATAAGCATGAAAGGATAAAGGGAGAAATAATATGAGCTGGACAAGAGTGAATAGAGTCATATGAAACCAACAACCAATGTCATAACCAAAAGTCCACAAAATCACTAGCACACAACAACCCCACCATCACTAAGCTATCCTCTAGGTAAGAAGAGGGAACAATTTGGCTCATGTGGAGGTTATATAATGTGGCTACAAATGAAAAGGAAAAGGCAAAAACTTGGCTTATCCTAAAGTCAGATTGCGTTAGGGTAGGCTATTTGGCTATGTAGCTCAATTCTAGCGAACGTGTTATTATCCCTGGTCTCAAGAAAAGCTAACTACGCTGGAGAAGAACCGACACAATACTTAGATCCTCTAACTAGCACTCAAAATGAATGGAACTCGCAAGGAGTCCAAGAAGGCTCAATCCTAACAGGCTAGTCGAAATGTGCCTCTAAAGGTAGTCATCCAAGCCACCAACCAAGCAAACCCAGATCCCCCAAGGTATGTGAAAAATAGCCAGACTCTAGGTCCCAACGCAGGCACAGGGCTAAGGAAATACGAGTTTGCATAAGATCAGACCACAGAAGTACACACCAGGAGCAAGCATGCTAGTTTCACAACTCAACCATCTTATTGAAAACGAAACATGAATATGCAATATATACACTATATCATGAATGCAAGATGTATGCGAAATATATAAAAAAATAATATATGCAATGAACTAAACTATAACTACATGAAACTAAATGCACAAACAAACGAGTGGAAGTGACAATAGTGTTGATCATCTCTCCCCCAAGCCAAGCCTTTTGCTAGCCTCTAGCAAAGAAGGAGAGAAAAGATAAAGATGAAACATTATAAACCATGGTCAAAAAAATTGTCACGACGCCCAACACAAGCACATACTAGCCAGTAATAAAGAGAGAAGAAGGTCATACCTAGGCTAGGAGGACTCTTACTCCTAGCATTACCATTACCACCATAAATTGGTCTAAGAACTCTCCACTCCTCGAAAGAAGTGGAGGCATGAAGCACAAAGCTAGAGCGATCGCCTCCCCCAAGCTAGGGTGAAGCTACATTCTTCATGTTTGGCTCAATTGCTCTTTTGAGCGTTCTTTCTCTTTCTCACCCTTGACGGAACCTTAATGCCATACAAAGACTCACAAAAGGCCCGCTTCTCTGCTTTGGACAATGTGTAGCAAGCTGGAGGCAAATAAACTTTTTCACTACTCATCTTCTTCTTTCCGACCTTTCCCTTCTTACTACCACCAACTTAATCAGTTCTTTCTCTTTTCTTACTCCCCTTAACCTGTGCCCACAACTCCGGACGAATACCCTTACATTCAAAGTATTCTCGCACGGCGTAATTATACTTTGTCTTACCCGGAATGTTCATGAGAGTTCCGAGTATGGCATCGCATACATTTTTCTCTATATGCATAACGTCAAGACAATGCCTAACCTGTAGATCTCTCCAATATGGAAGCGTCCAAAAGATTGATTCTTTTTTCCACAGTCGATCTTCACCCCCTTGCACTTGCCCTGTTTTACCAAATATAGTTTCAACCCCCTTAACCTGTTCGTAAACCTCATAACCGGTCAACGGTCGACGAGCTACACGGTCCTCAACCTCCCCGTTGAACATCTTCTTCTTCTTACGGTATTGGTGATCTCGTGGGAGGAACTTTCGATGGTTCATGAATACATGTTTGCACTTAGGAATCCACGTGGATTCCATGTCATCGATACATATTGGGCACGCTTTCTTCCCTTTGTTCTTATACCCTGATAAGTTTCCATATGCCAGAAAATCGTTAACGGTGCATAAAAGCATTGCACGCAAGGTGAACTCCTTATTAGCATATGCATCAAACACGGAAACTCCTTCATCCCACATCTTTCTCAAATCCTCAACGAGAGGTGCAAGATATACATCTATGTCGTTACCAGGTTGCTTAGGACCCGAGATAAGAAGCGAAAGCATAATGTACTTACGCTTCATACACAACCAAGGTGGGAAATTATAGATCAATAAAAGTACTGGCCAAGTACTATGTTGAGAACTAAGATTGCCAAATGGGTTCATTCCATCCGTGCACAGTCCGAGCCTTAAATTACGAACTTCATCCCCAAAAGTCTTGTGCAACCTATCAATACTCTTCCGCTCTGGAGAATCAGATGGATGTGTGAGCAAGTGACCTTTCTTCACCCTATCTGCATGCCACCTCAAATTTAACGCATCTTTCTTTATAGAAAACAAGCGCTTTTAATCTTGGTATTATTGGAAGATCCCACAATACCTTAGCCGGGGGCCCTTTAGCATCTCGAGCCCCTTTTCGCTTGTAACACGATAACCCACACCTAGGACACTCTTCTAAGTTCTCGTTTTCATTCCGATACAATACACAATCATTCGGACACGCATGAATCTTCTGGTACTCTAACCCGAAAGGACACATTAGCGTTTTGGCATAGTATGTCGACTTTGGAAGTTCATTTCCCTCGGGAAGCATCTCACCTAACGCTTCTAATAACATTGTGAAACTAGTGTCACTCCAATTGAACTTTGACTTAATGTTGAAAATCGTCAAAACTGCTGTAAGTTTGGTGAACTTTGTACATCCAAGATACAAAGGCTTTTGAGAAGCCTCTGTCAACAATTCAGATACACGAGGACGTTTTCCTAACTCATCCTCGACTCCCTCCATCATCTCATCAACACGATCCACATCCTCATCAACATTCACTTCATCCACTACATCCTCAGTGACATCGGCCACATTATTGACATCCTCAACAACACTCTTTTCCTTGTAAACTCCCTCCTCACCATGCCAAACCCAAACATGATATTGAGGCCTAAACCCACGTCGAAGTATGTGCTCCCTAAGGATATAAACACTATCTACCTTTGATACATTGCCACAATTGACACATGGGCAATAAAAACCAACTCCCCCCGTCCTAACTTGATGTTCAACCGCAACACTACAAAATTCTAATACGCCATCAATAAATTCCGACGATTCAATGCTTCCATACATCCAAGAACGATCTTTTGTCATCCTAAGTGTGATTATTTAATTCAAAACAAAATTAATACACAACCTTTTAACATATATACTTATTTATACCAAACATATTTAACATTGAAAATATATACTTTATATTTTAATTCTATATGTTTCTATATAAGCACTACATAAATAATTCTATATAAACACTTCATTTTTCAAACTTCATCAATTCATGTATAACCAAACATATTTTAATTCTATATATTTCATACATCAATATTAAGCCCTAATAAATCATTTCATACATCAAAATATTCATCAATTTAACCATAAAAATACATCAATATTAAGCCCTTAATAACCAAACATATTCTAGTTCTATATTTCATACATAAAACTTCATCAATTAATCAATTCATGTATAACCAAACTTCATCAATTCTATATTTCATAAAAATAAATCATTTAACCATAAAAATACATATATTCAATCTATACTAATAATTAAAACATATATATGTACAATAACAAACCACATTTTAACAAAATACATAAATAATTAAGCCCTAAAACACAATGAGAACTTGAGAACTTAAAATCAAAATATTTTGTGGGTTTAATTAGATGAGTGTAACCTCTACAATGTAAAATAAAAAAAAAATTAGTACAAAAACAAAATACATAAATAAATAACTAAGCCCTAAAACACAATGAAACAAAATTTATATTATACCTTGAAAGATTGAAGAACAAGAAGTAAATAAGCCCTAATTTTCGTGGGTTTAGAAGAACAAGAACAAGAAGAGCAATTGAAGAAGAATTTTTGTGGTTTGAATTTTCAAACCTAATCCAAACCAAATTTAAAAAACACCTCGGTTTGCGGTTTTAATCCGAATAAGTTTTAATCCGAATTTTCAAACCTTAAATTATATATATATATATATATATATATATATATATATATATATATATACACACACACACACACACACACACATATATATATATATATATATATATATATATATATATATATATATATATATATATATACATACATATATATATATATACACACACCCATTTTCTTCTTGGAAAAGTTGCTCAAAATAATCACAACAATCACCCGTTGGCCAAAACTAATCCCAACAATCAATTTTTTTAATAATCCCAACTATTCTCATAATTTGTTGAAAAATATACCCACCTCCTTTTTAACCGGTTGCAACAGGTAATTTTTTCACTCTTTTCTTTTGTTTTTTGATTAATAGATGAAGGGGAAGGATTAATTTTAAACAGTTAAGTAAAAAAGAGAGAAAAAGGTGAAAATGTTACATGTTTCAGCTAGTCAAAAGGGAGGTGGGTATGTTTTCAACACATTATGAGAATAGTTGGGATTATTAAAAAATAATTGATAGCTGAGATTATTTTTGGCTAATGAGTGATAGTTGGGATTATTTTGAGCAAATTTTCCTTTCTTCTTTTATTTTCTAGTTTATTTATTTGTTTTTATATTTAAAACTCTATGAAAAAATAGGGGGTGTTACAACTATAGGGCCATTGAACTGGGTTTTAATGCTAATATGATTTATCAAATGAAATGGTGTATTTCAAAATGAATTTACTCAATAAAAAAAGTTTTTAATAACTTGTTTGACGGACACTAGTGTGTTTATACTCAACCTGTTTGCTGATATACTATGCTTTGTATGTTTTTTAATGGTATTTTTTTAGAGAGAACCCCTTTATGGCACCTCGACAAAGAAGTGACATGCGAGCAAATGATGAACTTGAGTTGAAATTTGACTCCCTTTTTTTTAAATCTCTTTGTTGTATCTGAGGGAGTATTAGACAATTGTGTAATTAGATTTAATTATTTTAAAGACGTAATATAAACTTCAGACTTAATTTGATTTGATTGTAATTTACTTTATTCTGGTCAGCTAAGACTTTCGTAATGTTGCATTGGTTTTGGTTAGGGATGGTCACGGGTCCAGGACCCTGTTGGACCGCCCCAGACCCGCCCCAGACTTAATCTTGATTTGATTGTAATTTACTTTATTTTTGGAACCCTTATAAATATTAAATTGTCCATTTTGTTCGTCTTCTACATATGAATTCTGCCCCCAACACTTATTTTCTTTTCATATAATCATAAGATATATATATAAATAATATATATGCTACTTGCTAAGTGCTAACCCAATTACTCTTATTTCATGGACTCGAACTAGTGTTTATAATAGAATATAAGCGTATATGGATGACATTTTGCGAGTTTAGATGTTAAATTAGTATTAATTATTTGTAAAATACAATAATAACTCTCTTACAAATATACGAAAAATATAATGACTTACAAATGTTTCAAATTTGACAAATTACAAAGACTTTTTTTTAGACCCACTAAGGACACATTAAGGACCCTAGACCCATCAGATTCGGAGGGTTTGGGTCCGGATCTGAAAATTTTGGACCTTTAGGGTCCGGATCCGGGTCTGGATCTCAAAAAATTAAAAGGGTCCGGGTCTGGGTCTGGTTGGACCCGCACCAGACCCGCCCTATGACCATCCCTAGTTTTGGTTCAAGTATTTTACTTGAACATTGGTTTAACCTTTAAGTGATCCCCTTAATTATGCTGGCAAAAGTGAGCTTTCGCTTGATTAATACTAAATTCCAATTAGTTTTTGCCTTCATGATTCGTGGCGGTTTCAACTACAATAAGACGCATGGCGGTTACAACCGATATTCATTCTTCCACCACCGTTCTCCCAAAATAATAAAGGAAAAATTACCTAGAATAATACGACCTTTCACTTATTTCCCAAAAGTAATACGAACTTTCAATTAACCAAGAATAATACGAAGTATAAGCTTTATTTTCCGCTGGTAGTATTTTTTACCCATAACCGTAAATAAGGTTTTAACCAAATTTTAATTATTTTTCTAAGCAAAAGTAATGTATGAGAGAGAAACTATATGTTCATTGTATCCTTACTGACCAAAGATCTAAACTCTGAAAAACGCTTCCTCTCTCACGCTACCAATCCTCCATTGATGTCCCGCTCCTAAAGCTTCGAAGGCACGATTTGAAGAAGATGAGACACACTACATACACACATACAATGGTTACTTTATTGTTCTCAATTGAATAATTTATCCTCTAAGTTTACTAACACCAAAAAATTTACAATCTTGTGCCTACATTTAAAATCAAATCATGAAACCCTAATTGATAAAGAAATTAAAAATTAACATAAAATAAAATAAAGCTATTTAAGAATATATACTTACCAGCCTTAATGCACATCCATAAAATCTATCACCAACTCTTATTCCTTTTTTGACTACTTGTAATTTAGCATGAACTCCATGATTACATAAAGGCATTCCATTTGAAATTGATGTTCTAGATTGAGATGATGATGAAGAAGGGAAATACATATTCAACATCAATTAAATGAAGAAGAGGGAGATTGGAGGAAGTCATTAAAATGAATGAGGTGAAGATTGGAAGATTGGAGGAAGTAATTAAAAAAGTGAAAGAGAAAGTAAGGAATGAATTGAGAATTCTAGAAACAAAGAATGAAAAAAGGTTAGAGATGAATGATGATATGCAACGGTCAAAACTGACCTGTTCTACCGGTTAAAAACTGGTCAGGTATGCCACCGGAAAATACAACTTATACTTCGTATTATTCGTGGTTAATTGAAAGTTCGTATTATTCTTGAGAATAAGTGAAAGGTCGTATTATTCAGGGTAATTTTTCCAATAATAAATTAGTACAACTTTATCAATTTCCCAAGTAAGATTATCTTTTTCCCAAATTCATTTCAATGCTATACTGATACTCAATTCCCCAAATCAATTTCTTCATTTCCATTTTCTCATATTATCTTGTTTGTTATCTTCTGTGACCAATGTCTCCTTGATGCCATCTCAATTCTCATTCCACCATGACTACATTGAAACAGTAATTTTTTCTACTATAATTTTTCATGTGCTATTCAATTTACAAGTTGATTTCTATAATCTAATATCCAAAATTTGGGAAAAATTAGTTTGCTTTTTCATTAATTTTGAACGGAAATGAATAAAAATTATTAAGTGTATATAATGTAAATACAAATTACAATCGGGAATTTGTATAACCCCTTTGTTGATGACAAAAAGAAAATACAATAACAATGCTAAAAAGACTTGAAGATATGCTTGTAACGATAACTGTTACCCGGAAACTCGATACATGTTGTAGGCGTGTAATCACTATCCTTTTGTGATATTTCCCCCACAAAGAAACTTGGGTTGATGAAACGAAAATTCACAACGAGATACAAACAACACAATATACCCTTAGTACTTCGGGTATATCACATAAAAACTTGGTGTTTAGAATTATAAGAATTGAAAGGCAAAGACAAGAGTTAATTACTCTCTTGAAAAAGCACAAGCAAAGGAAAGGAATAAGAAGGATAATTCAGAAAATTGAGTGTGTTCAACTCATTACCAAAGATCCCTATTTATACTACTTGAGTATACGCTAAGGGTCATGGCACACAATCACTTAAATGACCAAATTGATGATCGTGGAAATCAATGTCATTAAAATAGGACATTCATGAGCATTATACAACATTATACTCTTTGTAACTCTAGGAAATAAAGATTGTAATGGAAGGAATCTAAGGCATTAACTTCAAGAAAAAATGACCAACGGTCATTTAAGCACTAACCGCCGAGTCGGCGGTCTGAGCAATCCCAAGGAAAGCCGACTCAGCTTTTCTTCTGGACAAAAAACCCAATTCCAGAAGCCAAAGCCGAGTCGGCTTTAGCTTCATCAAGGGGACAGCTGAGTCGGCTGTATAGCCTGACTTGGTTTTCCCCTTTTTTCGATTTGTCCTATCTTTCAACGCCTTTCGGACCTAGTATATTAATACGTATTTTCCCACTACTTTAGTAGTACTCAGTGATTATAGATACAGGATTATTAGACACTAAATGTTCAACAATCCTCCCCCATTTTGGGTATAATAAGCCTCTCATTTACCAAAACATATAATACATTTCATGCATCAACGCTAATATCCCTTCGGATTGAATTAACGCCTAGTACAACACACTTCACAAGTGATCGAGCCAGATTTGATTTCCATATGAAATTGAATCAAATGAGCCTTCCAACCACTTGAAGATGAAGTACACATAAAACAAATAACACAATGTTATTAACTTGACAGATTATCAGGCCGTGTCTGTATCTTATTCATAAGTTTATCATAGTCATTATGCCAATCTTGACTACTTGAAGCGGCCACACTTCAAACTTTTATAGGTAGGTTCTCAATACGTATAATAATATATCTCTGTGACCTGGATATAACACCAAGAGCTCTTCAACCCTTGATCTTGAGAACTTTCAAAGACGACTACCTTGTTCATCACGGTACAAAGCAACGATGGGTCACTAAACTTGTTGCTTTACAAAAATCAAGAGGACTTTACCACATTGAATTCAGACACGATGTTACTCATGCGTGAATTGGGCCTTCCCAAATGATTTTATTGACATAAACCGATTTCAATTGAAGCTTTTTCAATCGAATCTCTATTCATGGCTTTCGTAAACGAATCCGCCACATTGAACTTAGTGTTCACATAGTCAAAAGTTATGACCCTGTTTATAACAGACTCGAAATTTCCCATTAATCATCCGATAAATTTTCCCAATAAATTCTTAATTCATAATCCTTAACTCCAATTTAATTTAGCCATCATATATAATTTTATTTCCTCGAGGTTTAATTCTTATATTCAATTTTATATTTTCTTAACATTTCAAATTTCAATACATGTCCGATTTCTTTAAATTATTTGCAACTCGAAAATTTGTATTTCTAAAATATTCTTTTGAGCCCAAAAGTTTTAATTACTAATTTATATACTTCCAGAATTTCAAAATTATTTAATCAACTTACGGCTTACTTAAGCTTTACGTTTTAGATGCTTAATTTCTAACTAATTCCGTTAAAAAAAAAATTATTTTATCGACTTTAACACTTTCACTTAACTATTTTAAAACTAGTATAATTATAATACTAAATTTAATTACACTTTTAAGCTTGTTTACACCTAAACTAATCCTAACTACCTAAAACTAATAAGTCAAAACCTATCTAATATTTTAATCTTGTTTACTTATGTAAGTAAACCAAATTGAACAAAGCAAGAAATCCCAACACCATACTCTCCTTATCTTAGGGATGATTCTAGCAACATAGACCATACTTACTTGAATTTTTTTTATTTTTTTTTATCAAAATATCTTAACAAACCTACCTTAGCTTAGCCTATTTAAGTATATGTAAATCTTGCAAAAGTAGGAGGAAAAAGATCAAACTATTGTTTTCATCTTGTCACACGTTGGGCTTACCCACTAATTTTCTCCATCTTCTCCTAATTTTACCTTATAAAATCATTACTAATTTCCTAAAATTAAATAGTTGAAGAAAATCAAGAAGAAGAAGCATAGTTGGGTAAAATTTTGGGTATTTGAAGATCATCATTTTGGAGTTTTGGGCTTGGAGCATTTGAGCTTGGAGGATCACACTATCCATTTTCCTACTAAATATTTAGTACTAATCCTTGGTGGTAATATGGTATAATTCCTTACCCTACTTTTTATGTGGAAATTTTACACTATATTTACTTTATAATATGCAAAGTATGAAATATATTAAGCATGATTAATTAGGAAAATTGGTTGATGAAATTATGATTATGTTTATACTATGTATGCTATGATAAAATCACTAGTATGTTGTTTAATAAATTTTTGAACATGTTAGAAAGTTGGGTACATTATTATACTCTAACTAAAATTAAGTTTTTTTTTGTTTTGTATAAATTTGTGTTGGTATATTTATGGGTTATGTGTTGTATTAGGAACGTTATTATAATTGAGTATGTTAAGCTAGAATTTATTTTCAATATATTTAAGTTAGTTTTAAATAATATTATTAAGTTGTGAGTAGTTATTATGAACATGTTATATTAACTAGGATTATATTTGAAAAAAAAAATAAATAAAAAAAATATATATATATAATTTAAAAACAAATAATAATAATAATAATAATAATAATAATAATAATAATAATAATAATAATAATAATAAAAAAGGGGTTGTTAATAAAATGTATTTGATATTTAAGATACCCTTAATGGTATATTAAATATTCAAGTTAATGTGTAAGAGCTTTTATTTTTAGTGACTATGTAAGTATTTAACCTTAGGATATACTACAATAAATAAATTAAGTTGTTTATAAGTGGAAAACACTACAAAATTAGCCTAGACTATTTGACCATATTAGCTTATAGATAAATAAAAAGGAGAGTTCTAATTAAATAATATAAGTTACTAAGTATCAATAATAAAATTCAAATATATTTGTGAAATAACTTTTTATAAGTATTTAAAGTGTTTTTTTTTTTGAATATATGAGAAATTATAATAAAGATAACTTTTATGAAATTAAATAGTTGGTTAGTATAATTATATTTTTAGTTGACTAATTGACAAAAATTTATTTATAATAATTTAAAAATAAATATTTTTTTTATATAAAATTGTTTTTTTAAATTTTGTGTGAAAATTTGATTTATTGAAATATTAAAAGAAGAAAGTTTTTACTTGTTTTATAACAAGAGTTAAGGATTTGTGTGAATATATAAAGCGTTACTTGTTTTATAACTAGAAATATTGTTTTTTTTGTTAGATTATTGATTTTTATGAACTTAATAAGTTTACTTGTTTTTTTTATTTGAAATATTGATTTTTGGTAAAATTGTTGAATTTTGAAAATTTATCCATAGGATATAGTTTTACTCGATTTATAATTAAATTATTTATTTTTGTGAAAAAAATTAAATTAAAATATTTCTTTGTTTTAAAGTTAGAAATAATGTTGATTATTGAAACTTATTTTGAGAGAAATAAAATTTAGTTAGCCACTTGAGAAAATAAATCTAAAGGCTATTAATAGGATGTTAAATTATTAGTGTACATTTATTTAACAAATGAATTATTAAAAATAAAGTTTTAAATAAAATTTAATGAGTAAAACTTTAGTAGTGAACTTAGAAGGGCATATAAGTAGAATATAATTAAATAAGGAAGTTAACATCTAAGTTGGTCAAAGTTAAAGTCAACTTGTAGAAATAAAAATGTGATGTGCTTGTGTGAATTATCTGTGTATTGATTGAATGACCCTGATAGTAAGGAAATGTCGAACCATGGACCGGCATGTAAAATCTCGGCGCCCGTGTTGGCCGGCACATAAAATGCAGTGTTAGACAAGGGGTTAGCTACCTATCCTGTAGAAGCTCGAGCATAAACACTGGCGGGGTGACGACCCCCACCACAGTTAGATTTAGGGCTTTGGCCCTAATCTAGCCAGACCCTTACATATATCAGGTGTCATATTGTGGTGCTTGCTTGTTGACTAGTGATAAACTTGATTTAGTGCTGATGTAGTGATGCATGGTACGGTTATGTATATTAATCAAATGAACTTACTTAAGTATTAAGATTACCGATAGTATAAGTGGCAGTAACGTAATTCTGCCAAAGATGAGGAGGGTATCTTAATGACTTAAAAGTATAAGACCAATAAGGAATATAGTAAAATTATACAGTGGTAGCAAGTAGTTATAGGTTCGTACTTGAAATATTATTTTGTAAGTATAGTGTACAATTTCTGTATTTTGAGCTGGATAGGGAGTTATGCTCGGCTTTAAGCGCTGACCGGTTCAACCGGCTGTCATCCGTATTATGGATGACAGTATTTTGCAGGAATTAGTTCAGGTTTCGATCCAGGCCGCAGCTACCAATTATTTTTGCTATCGAGGACTTAGCTGCATTTTGTTTCATGATCTTGACGTACTTAATTTTAATTATGTATTTTTGAATCAAACGATATGTATTTGATTTTCCAACTCTGATGTAATATTTATCGTTTGTCATAAACACTTTTAGCTTTTAAAAGTTTTAGCAAATTGACTTTTTCAGACTTCCGCATTATTTTGTAAAATTTTATTAATGCTAATTACGTATCGAGGATGTCGCTCCTGTTACACGTGGTATCAGAGCTAAAGTCAATAGAAATTTGGAACTTCGGTTCCATGTTGAAGAATGTTCTCGATAGACGACATTTTTTTTTCAAACATGATTTTCAAACAAATTTCCAAAATAACTTTTTCTAAAAATAAATTGCTGTGTGCTCACGTTATTTTGTGTGATTTTAAATGACGTGAATGTGATGTTAATCACATGTTTAAATTTATGTTAGATGACGAGGAACGGCAACGCTTCCACCCCTCAGGAAGCCAGGATTCGAGAGTTAGAAGAACAATTGTCAAGAATGGAGAGGGCAAATGAGCGACTGCTCAGCCTGATAGAGAGCCAGACTCGTCATCAAGACAACAATGATGGCAAGTACTTTAAGGCTATGGCAACCCATCGCCCGCCTCAGTATGATGGGGCAGCTGATCCTGTTCGTTTTGAGGACTGGCTTTCTCACATGGAGAAACTGTTAGAGGTGATCAATTACCCGGAAAACATGAAAGTTAAGTTGGTTTCTTTCTACCTCACTGGCCCAGCCGAAATGTGGTGGCGTACTGTCAAGGCCACCATGACTACCGCTACTTGGGAGGACTTTCTTAAGATTCTTCGGGAGCAGTTCTACCCGCCTTCTCTCCAGCGTAAAAAGGAGAATGAGTTCCTACTTCTGCGGCAGGGACAAATGACTGTGATTGAGTACAGTAGCAAATTCAATGAGTTGTCTCGCTTTGCTACAGACATTATTAGTACCGAGAAGGTGCGAGCATCTCGTTTCTTTGAGGGCCTTAATCTTAAGATCCAGAAGGGGATTGGAAAGTACTCTGACTTTTGAGACTTATATGATCGTGCCCTCGAGTATGAAAGAATTCTGGACAAGGAAGAAGGTGCCAACAAAAGAAATTTTAGTGGGGGATTTAACAACAACAAGAACAAGAAACCTAACATTTTGGATCGAAAACTTTCTCGATCATTAGCTCCAGTAGGAACCACAGTGTGGAAATGTTGTTTGTGTGGAAAAGACCATAGAGGGCGTTCCTGCACCAGAAAGATCATTTGCTACAAGTGTAAGCAAGAGGGACACATTTCTACTGAGTGCAAAACAGGCTTTCAGCCAGGAGTTGGGAGTCCGGGTTCTACAGGTGCTTCGGGTTCTTCTGGTAGTAGGAATGTGAGCAATTTAGGAAGAAGGACTGCTGGGCTGCACGCCATTAGTAATCACATTGATAGCCTCCATGAGGAGTTCGAAGGTAAAGTCATTTCTGGTTATTTTCTTGTAGGAAAATCTTCTGCACACATTCTTTTTGATTCCGGAGCTGATCGATCCTTTATCTCTACTTCTTTCCTTCACAAATCATCTATCTCTCTTAAACCCCTAAAATTCAACCTGCAAATCCTACTACCTAACGGGTCACCGTTTTTATGTGATCGTATCTTTGTTAATTTCCCTCTTGAAATTTCGAACCATTCTTTGCCTGCCGATTTGATAATATTTGACTTGGGTACCTATGACATTATTTTGGGCATGGACTGGTTGGGACGTCATCATGCAGAAATTTTGTGTAAGGAGAAGATTGTTCGGGTTAGGACTCCAGGAGGAGAGTGTTTGATTAGGAAGAATTCAATGTTACCCATTCAGACCATCTCAGCAGTTCAGGCCATTGAGATGATTAAACATGGAGAAGAGGGATATTTGTGTTTCATTACGAGTGGTGAAGAGAAAACCAAGTTAAGCCTTGAGGAAACCCCCATTGTTTGTGAATACCCCGATGTTTTCCCTGAAGATCTGCCTGGGTTACCCCCTAGAAGAGAAGTGGGCTTCCACATTGACCTTATTCCTGGCGCAACCCCTATCTCTAAAACTCCGTACCGCTTTGCCCCAGCCGAGTTAGCTGAATTAAAGAAGCAGTTGGATGAGTTACTGGAGAAGGGTTTCATCCGACCGAGTGTGTCACCTTGGGGAGCCCCTGTTTTGTTTGTAAAGAAGAAAGATGGAACCATGAGATTGTGTATTGATTATAGGGAGATTAATAAGATTACTATTAAGAACCGATACCCTTTGCCTAGGATAGACGATTTGTTCGATCAGTTGAGAGGCGCTCAGGTGTTCTCCAAGATTGATTTAAGGTCTGGGTATCATCAATTGAGGATAGCTGAGGAGGATGTTCCTAAGACGGCATTTCGAACCCGATATGGTCATTATGAGTTTTTGGTGATGCCATTTGGGTTAACTAATGCACCTGCGGCATTTATGGATTTGATGCATAGGTATCTTCGTCCTTATTTAGATAAGTTTGTGGTGGTTTTCATCGATGACATTCTGGTGTATTCGAGGAACAAGGAGGAACATGAAGAACACTTAAGGATTATTCTTGAGCTTTTAAGGAAAGATAAATTATATGGGAAATTTAGTAAGTGTGGTCTTTGGCTGGAAGAAATTGCCTTTTTGGGTCATATAGTGTCTAAGGGCGGAATTTCGGTGGATCCTGAAAAGATCAAAGCGGTGCAATTGGTCAATTCATTGTAAATCAGTCATTTCTATGAAATTTGGTCAAATTCAATTCAATTGATTCAATTTATATTGTTAGTTTATTAATCGTTGTGGTTCAATTTGAATTATATAAGATATGATTTGTATCTAGAATGAAAAATTTAAACGAATATAATTTGGATTCATATTGAATCTTATAAATTTCAAAACACTCTAAGCAAACTAGTAGTTTCAATGCAAATTAGTCAATTCATTGTAAATCAGTCAGTTATGTGAAATCGGGTCAAATTCAATTCAATTGATTCAATTTGGATTGTCATTTCATTAGTCGTTTTGGTTCAATTGAATTATATTAGGTATGATTTGTATTTAGACTAAAAAAATTATATGAATATAACTTGGGAAACCTATCGAACTTATCTTGCTTGACAAGTTCGATAGGTTTCCCAAGTCAGTCAGAGGATGCGAATGATATATGGGAGAATATGGCAAATACCATCCGAAAAGTGGCGAAAGAGACCTTGGGGGTGACATCGGGAAAACCAAAGGTGTTCAAAGAGGCGTGGTGGTGGAGCGACGATGTGAAGAACAAGATTAAGGACAAAAACAAGAAATTTTAAGGAACTCATGGCATGCACGGAAGAGGAGGTTAGGACTAAAAAGAGGGAGAGCTACAGAGAAGCAAAGCGTACAGCAAAGAGAGCGGTTATAGAGGCGAAAAATCGTGCCTATGAGGACTTTTACCAGAAGCTTGATACTAAAGAGGGGGAAAAGGATATTTTTAAGTTGGCTAGGGCTAGGTCCAGGCAGCGACAAGATTTAGAGGCAGTAAAGTACATAAAGGATGAAGGAGGACGAGACCTCCTGAGACAAGATGACATTAAAAACAGGTGGCATCAGTATTTCTCGCACCTGCTCAATGAGTCTAGGGAGCCAAGGGAGGAGGATAGGCAATCTTGTGATGCCCAAAGTCCACCAGATCATGGATCAACGTGTCATATCACATCCGAGGAAGTGAAAGAAGCTCTCAAAAGGATGGGGAAATCAAAGGCAGTCGGGCCAGATAATATCCCGATTGAAGTGTGGAAGGGCCTAAGAGAAGAGGGCATTCGATGCCTTACTAACCTCTTTAATGTTATCCTGAGGACTCATTGGATGCCAGAGGAATGGAGGAGCAGCAGTGCAGTACACTAATACCCCTACTTAAAAACAAAGGCGATGCGCAAATATGTGAGAACTACAGAGGAATCAAACTTTTAAGTCACACCATGAAATTGTGGGAGAGAGTGATAAAGAGGAGAATTCGAAAGAAAACAGTAATTAGAGAGAACCAATTTGGTTTTATGCCAGGAAGGTCAACCATGGAGGCAATTCATGTTTTGCGGAGACTGATGGAAAAATATAGAGGAAGGAGGAAGGACCTGCATATGGTGTTCATAGACTTGGAGAAAGCGTATGATAGCATACCTCGACGCGTCATTTGGGATAATTTCAAGGCTAAGGGTATATCTCCAATATACATTGAGGCTATACGGGATATGTATGACAAAGTGTCAACTAACATCCAAACACCAGTGGGGCTAACAAAGGCTTTCCCGGTTGAAGTAGGACTCCACCAGGGATCAGCTTTGAATCCTTTTATTTTTGCGGTCATTATGGATGAGATTTCTAAATCTATTTGGGAGACGGTACCGTGGTGCATGCTTTTTACGGACGATATCGTGCTGGTAGCAGAAAGTAAAGAGGAGGTTAGTAACAAGTTGAATGAGTGGAGGGAAGTTTTAGAAGGTAAAGGGTTGCGCATTAGCCGTACAAAGACCGAGCACCTGCGTTGTGACTTTAGTGGGACATCACCGATCGATGAGCCTGAGGTGGCCATTGGAGAACAAGTCGTTAAGAGTACGACCAAGTACAAGTATTTGGGATCTATCATCCAAAGGGATGGAGAGATTGACGGAGATGTAGATCATCGCATCTAGGCGGGTTAGATGAAATGGCGGGCAGCCATTGCGGTGCTATGTGATAGGAAGATCAGATCAGCTTTGTTATATGGGACAGAATGTTGGCCTATAAAGAAGATATTTGAACACAAGATGGAAGTCACAGAGATGCGTATGCTAAGGTGGATGTGTGGACATACATTGATGGATCGAATTAGAAACCAAGAGTTTAGAAACAAACTAAGGGTGGCCCCTATTTCAGGTAAAATGCGAGAAACTAGATTGAGGTGGTTTGGGCATATGAAGAGAAAGACTTTCGACACCCCTGTGAGGAGAATCGAAAGCATTATAGTTGAAGGTAAGAGGAGCCGAGGAAGACCTAGGAGAACTTGGGAATGGAAAATAAAAGTTGACTTGCATGGGCTAAACCTCTCTGAGGACCTGACTAGGGATAGGGGTAATTGAAGGCGTCTTATACAGGTCCTAGACTTCGGTTTTTCTTCTTAGAGTTGTTGTCTTTTTGTTTTTTTGTTTTTTTAATTTATTTTCTTTTATTTTATTATTTTTTTTAATAGTTTTTTTGGTTTTAAAATCTTTTGTTTTCCTTTTTTGGTTTTAAAATCCTTTGTTTTCCTTTTTTTGGTTTCTTTTAGGCATTGTTTTTATCTCGCACGTAGCAGGATCATATCTTTATCTTCCTCGAGCCGGGGGACTCGTTTTGGTCGCGCTCTCCTGTATGGGTATGAGTTGCCGCCGTCCTTCCCTCCCCGGTCCCTGTTTATAGTTTTCTATGCACGAGATACACTAGGTAGGATGATGATGAAGAATTTGGATTCATATTGAATCCAAATAAAGTAGGGAAGTTACACACCTAATTTTGAGTAACTGGTTAAAATAACTTACACAGCTTCATGTAGAACACTTGCAACCATCTTTTCCTACTTCATGAAAAATAAGAAATGCTAATATTTTAACAAATTTTATTAACGAAGTATTGGTTTAAACTTTTGTAAGCTTTTGTATAGTTTAAAATTTTGGTTCTACGTTGTACTTCAACAATTCTCACCCACATAAACTAATTTTAAAGATGTAATTATAATTTAGGGTTATTACTTATTAAGTGAAGTCGGTGTTCCATTAATCATTAACTCCAATCTTAAACTATCAAACATTCAAATTTAATCAAAAATTTAGTATTAGCGTTACTGTTGCCGCACTTATTCATTTAATCGAATAGAAATAGAAAACAAATTCAATCAAAAAAATAAAAACAAAGTCAATAAAAAAAAAAAACCTTAGAAAGAAGTAGACAAAACACAATACCTAATAATCAATAAAAATATAAATGGAAATTATTGTTTTAAAATAATGAATAAAAATATAAGGAGTAAAACTGACAATATTTTAGTCATTACTTGTGTGAACATGGAGTACTTAGCTAAAAAATAATGAATAAAAATATAAATGAGATATTTAGAGTGTACTTACCCAATAAGAAAATGGAGACAATAATTGTTATTTGAAGGGAGTATAACATAAAGACTACCCAAGATATAACAATAAATGGTTTTTGTCAAATAAATACTCATTCATTTCACAAGCCTTTTACTAGATTGTCGTTCGATAAACCTCACAAGGAAAACACCATTGCACGGATTTGCCATAAACCATAAAGCATTAAAAAGTATTAATACAAAGTTGGTATAAATCGTGCATTTATCTTGTTGTTCATAAAGCATTTGACCATCCTTTATAGAATTCTAAATATTTATTTATGGAAATTATTGTTTTAAAATAATAGTTCTTGTTTAAAATGTCCGTATCAAGTATTTTTGTAATAAAAGTATATAAGAAACCCTTGCATGTGAATACCAATAATTATATATACTCAAGAGAAAACCATAGCATATCCACCCTTTCCACACACCACTTCTTCCATTTTTTACTCATTATTTTAGTGTTCTTTCATTGAAATTGTAAGTATAATTCTTTAATTATTTTTATTATTAAGTATCAATTTCAAATATGTGATTTGTGGCATGTGTGAGTTTTGGTCCATTGTTATTTCTTTTAATGATTTAAAATGATGGTATGAATTTTTATATATGTCTTTATCAATTTAAGTGTTGGATGTTTTTAGAGATTTATTTTATATTAGTATGTTAAGTTAGGATTTGTTGTTATGATGGGTGAATTTAAAGAATGTATAAATATAAATTGTGATTGTTCATGGAAAATTGTGTTGTAGTGTAATAAATTATTTTTAATGTAGTATGTGAAATTTTAATGTATTAGTGAATGAATTTTGAAGAAAAAAATGGTATTGTAAGAAATGAAGTATATGGAATCATGAAAATTATTTTTTTAATATGTGGGCATGAGTTTATGATTTGGATGGTATGGATTTAATAAGTAATATGAACATTGGAATTTGTATGTTTTTAATAAAAATATGATAAATCTCGTAGGTTTTGAAAATGGTGAAAAAAGGGACTTTTGGAGCATTTTTGGCTTTGAAATTAGGTTAAAAATACTTATACTATGTTATAAATCATGAAAATTGGTACCCGGGGGTTTTGATGCCTTCCGGACGCAATGGTGAAGTCGGATTTCCAGTTTGACAGTGTTAAGGCAGGTTTCTGGATAGATTTATATACTGTGTTTTTTTTAAGTGTTTAATGTGTCTTAGGGTTGTGGTGTACTCATGATATGTGTATGTGTTCTATGTGATGGTAATCGTATGTATGTGTTATGGTTTGCTTTGAGCAGGATGTGAATGTGTTCTTATTTCCCGAATACGGTTGAACCTTGTAGGAAGCCGATTCGTGACCGGGAATTGATTAGGACGTTTGTGCGTTGTTTGCTTGGTCAAGGTACGTACACGCAGCATAGATTCATAGTATATGTTATGTACCATATGATAATGGTAACAAAGGTAAAGTATGGGCGTGTAGTATGAATAACGATACGCTTCCCGAATAAGTTATTTCATTATAATATTTTAATAAGCAGAGGTAGTATGACCTCACTAACTTTAAAGTGGACGTAGTATGACGTCAATTGGTGGAATGAATTACTCGCGGCTTTTGAAGCATTTGAGCCACCGCGGGGGTATGCATACTTAACCATAGGCACCAAAGTAGGACGTGTGTCTATGGTAGGGACTTGCTTAGGGGTTAGCTCCTCCTAATGTATTGTCTCGCCTATGGAGTTTGAAGTGGAACCGGCAGCACGGTTGGAAAAGATACAGCAGTATGGCTGAAAAAGATACAACAGTATGGCTGACTAACAGAAACAAGAAATTATTAAAGTTATTATCATACAATTTATTGTACTCGAATTAAATGAATTACGACTTCTTGCTGACGTGTACTTTTGGTCTTAACGATCCTGCAATGATGTCGTTTCCTTTCTGGACAATGACTAGCAATAAGTTAATTGCAGGTATGGGGAGTGAGGATTACCCTAGGAGAAATAAATTGCTAGATTCAGGAGTTTGTTATGAACTTAAGTTTTCGTATTTTTGAATGTTTGGCCCTATGACGCGTTGACGCTCACAAGTTGTAATAAGTAGACCTACCTTTTCAAACTTATCCGCTGCAAAGTCTTCTTTAGTCTGGTAGATCGTAATAACTCTAATAGAACTCGATCCACAAGTTTTCTTTCGTTAAGAAATCCGTTTTAAACTATCCGTCTAACGTCCTGGTTTGACTCGGATCATATTTAGTTCTTCAAAAAAGTCGTTTTCTGTTTTAAAACGATTCAAGTTCAACTGCGGGATGTTACACATACATACATACATACATACATACATACACACATACAAACATATA